>CM053030.1:268485279-268518224 GCA_028564925.1 Lithobates sylvaticus
CACGAAATTCTATCAAGTGTATGTAGGTCAGCAAGAGGATGCCGCCTTCAGGCACAGTGTTCTGCAGGCAGCAGTATAGGTCCTCACATCTGACGGCGGTCTACATTTGTTTTTTGTGTCCCACTCCCCTCAGATTGCATTGCATTGCTTTGGGACATCCCATTCAGTAATTAATATGGTGCTCTGTGTCCTGTGATGTACGAAAAAGAAAATAGGATTTTTATAACAGCTTACCTGTAAAATCCTTTTTTTGGAAGTACATCATGGGACACAGCGGTCCCTCCCTTCTTTTTTTGGGATATATGTAAAATGCTACAAAAACGGAGGTACTCCGGGGGTGGGAGGGGTTATATAGGGAGTGGGACTTCCTGTCTTTAATTATGCCAGTGTCCATCACCTGAAGGTGGCCTTTAACCCATTCAGTAATTTATATGTGCTCTGTGCCCCGTGATGTACTTCCAAGAAAAGGATTTTACAGGTAAGCTGTTATAAAAATCCTATTTTTTTCTATATTTATTTTTATCATTCACGCACTTGTTCGTATATTGGGATGATAGGCATATTACAGTGGGGGGGATGGCATCTGCATGGAGGGGATTCATACAAATGGGAGATCACAGGAAGAGGGGGTAGGTCACCTACTATTTGACCGCATATTTAATGGATCAAGAAGGGCCGCATGAAGGTTAAGACACCTTTGACAACCATCGCATTGAACAGATGCTCATCTAACCACCACGCTGTAATCTGCATATCATCCCAATATATGTCCAACTAGTGCGTGGACGGCTCTCGTAAGATACTCCGCCTTTTAAACTTGGGGATAGTTTCAGGAGGCCTCCATTTGGCACCATCCTCCACAGTGTTCCACTGTTATTCCTGCTTGCATAGCACAGTATACATTTTACCAGCTCCTTGTTTACTTTTTGATACACATATGATTACATATTCTCCTATCCAATAACCCTGATGAAGGGCTTGAAACCAGAAACGCGTCGGCAACCGGAATCTCTTCGAAGCTTGGAGAGTACTACTATTCAAACACATTTGCTTACTTGAATTCACGCTATGTTGTGTTTTGCTTGTTTTTTGTTATGTTATGGTTTTAGCTGATCATCACATGTGTGAGTGATCTCATTTTATACCCTGTTTCCCCGAAAATAAGACCTAGTGTGATTATCGGTGATGGCTGCAATATAAGCCCTACCCCCAAATAAGCCCTAGTTAAAGTCCTTGTAGGTCTTATTTTCAGGGTAGGGTTATTTTTGGGGAAACAGGGTAGGGCTTATTTTGGGGGAAGGGCTTATATTGCAGCCATCACCGACAATCACGCTAGGTCTTATTTTCGGGGAAACAGGGTATGTATTAATAAACGCTTTTTTATTCTACATTAGTGGTGTTGCTGCCTTTAAAATCCCATTTAGGGGGATTCTTCCTTTTTTCCACACATCAGGGATGTGGCAACAATTCACCACTTTCTGACACGGTGAAAACATCTTTATAGGCTTTAGGCAGATACCGAATCAAGAGTAGAAGTTGTGGCATCTGTTTTTTTTTTTGTAGCCTAGTAAAGACCACCCCTTCTGTTGTGACCCCTTTATTCCAAAACCCCCTTTTTGCTACCCCTCTTAAATAATGGGCCACACCGTACTTCTTGTGGAGTAAATGGCCACAACAGCCTTTATTAAACTTAACTCCAAATATAAATAACCATATAAAACCGTATAAATAACCATATAAAATTAACCATAAATAACCATAAACATTTTATTGTAAACATAAATAACCATCGGTTATACCCTCTTATGTTGGTCAGTGACGGGGCTAACACTTGTAACACAACCATTTTAATTAACCAATATATATATATGACTATATATATATCTACCACCAGGGGGCACTGCAGGATTAACCGAACCAAGTAGGCCTCCATTTTAACCGCCCGGAGACAAAACCCTATCCCGCAGTGCACACAGAGTAATCATCGACTTCGATGTACTACACCGGAGGGGCCATCTCATGACGAGCCCCCCACACACTCACCAACTACATCACTGCCACCGTCACTGACCAACCTAAACACCGCCAACCCACTTTCTTCCAGACATCCATCTTGATTTCCTGAAATGATAACAAAAGCATTAAAACCTTCACAACAAAACTTAACTATTGGGAGGGTGGGTGGGAAAAACTGCCTCCTCCTGTGAATTCCATACAACGAGTGTTCCCGATTGGCCACGCCCCCTTTTTATAATGCCGCTCCCCCTGCCTCCTATTTGCTGCCCCCTGCTAACCCCTCCCTGCTACATTCCTTTTTGGTGTGTCACTAGACACACAGTCATGTCTGGCCCTCCCTATCCTCATTGCACTCGTTCTGTCCGGCCCTCTCTTGACTCGTGTAGCCTAGTAAAGACCACCCCTTCTGTTGTGACCCCTTTATTCCAAAACCCCCTTTTTGCTACCCCTCTTAAATAATGGGCCACACCGTACTTCTTGTGGAGTAAATGGCCACAACAGCCTTTATTAAACTTAACTCCAAATATAAATAACCATATAAAACCGTATAAATAACCATATAAAATTAACCATAAATAACCATAAACATTTTATTGTAAACATAAATAACCATCGGTTATACCCTCTTATGTTGGTCAGTGACGGGGCTAACACTTGTAACACAACCATTTTAATTAACCAATATATATATATGACTATATATATATCTACCACCAGGGGGCACTGCAGGATTAACCGAACCAAGTAGGCCTCCATTTTAACCGCCCGGAGACAAAACCCTATCCCGCAGTGCACACAGAGTAATCATCGACTTCGATGTACTACACCGGAGGGGCCATCTCATGACGAGCCCCCCACACACTCACCAACTACATCACTGCCACCGTCACTGACCAACCTAAACACCGCCACAGACTGAAAGGGTGACCCCTTACCCTTGAAGGCACCTCCACACCCGCAGGGCCGTATGTATCCCCTCCTGTAGACCCAACGACCACAGGTCGATCCCGACATCCGTCAAGTGAACCCCATCCCTCCTCAAATAGAGGCCCACATTTTTCTCAAGTTCCCTGTGGCGAACCACTAAACCCCCTTGCCATGCCAGGAACCTCCCCACTACCTTATTTACACGGATCCTCGCCTTGTTAAGGCGATATACTGATCTAGCCCTCCTCCAGGATGTTCTAGCGACCATATCTGACCATACCAACAGCGTGTCTGGATATGTCTCGTGCAGGTAGGTCAGATCCCTCTTTATGTCAGCAATAAGATCCCTTACTGTCCGCATTCCCAAATCGTTCCCGCCCGCATGTATGACCAGGACCGCCGGTGGCCTGTCCAACCATGCGAAACGTTCCATTTCGGGCACCACCCTCTCCCACAACATTCCCGGCCTGCCCAGCCAACGTATGGTGGCCTCTCTCCTAGACACCCCCAACTGCCTCCCACCTGGTCTGGCATCCCCTCTCCGTGCTCCCCAACACACATATGAGTGCCCCAGGATCCAGACGAGGCGCGGAAGCCCTCCATCTGAAATGACAAACATAGTGTAATTGACCAGTACTATAACTTAACTACTAAGGCCACCATACTAACCATTACAAACTATAACAACACAGTAAAACTCGCCCTTTATTTATTTTTTTTTTTTTTTTTTTTTTTTTTTTTTATATCTATCCCCATTATTCCTGAATCAACAGTGGTCTAACGTAAGTCCGAAATCGCTTCGATTCCCACCTCCCCATTTTTTGCACATCCACCTCATCCAACCCACACCTGGCGGCTTCGGTGGCCGCCCCAATGCGGAAGGAGTGTGAGGCGTAGGCAGAACCTTCTAAACCCATACTATTTAAGCATTTCCGCAGAACCGCCCCAAATTGGAATCGCGACAGGTATGATCCATCACTGTGCACCAACAATGGGCCCCCAACCTCCGGTCTCACCCCCATGAACTCCCCTACTGCTTTTACTGGGCATACCGCGCAACCTTGTAACCTATGCAACGAAATCAGAACCCCCACACCTTTTTGATCAGTCTTGGACTTTTTTAAATTCACCAGCACCCTGTCACCCAAAACTTCCACGTCCCCCAACATTAAACCTCCCCCTTCCTTTTTTGATGGGCTAACCAACTCACCAATCCGAAATGCCCCGAAAAACGCCAAGGAAAAAGCCGCTGTAAATAATAGCCCCTCGTACCCATCTTTGCACACCCCACTCAACTGCTCCCTTAATGCCAACACATTGGCAAAAGTAATCGGCCGCCTCTCATCCCTTGTCCTGTTTGCTTTGCGATACCCTTTTACTGCCTGTTTCACCCAAAATTCTTTTGTCCAATCCACAATGCCTTGTAACTTGAACAAAAAGGCCAACCCTGCCAACCGTTTTTCAATGGCGGACACTGACCTGCCTTCCTCCATATTTCTGGACACGTAATACAGCACTAACAGCCTAAATTGTGACACATCCTGCCCCACTCCCGATTCCAGCAGCAACTCACCCCACTCCTTCCAGACCTTCTGGTATGCCAACCAAGACGACATACTCACCGACTTCTGGATCCATCCCGCTGCTACCCTAGTGCCAAATCCCAGATCCAGGCCGGGCAAGGAACGCCCTCCTGCTGAGCCTCCGGTGCCAGAGTCCTGAATCTGTCCCACTGGAACCGAGACAAAGAATCAGCCAGCGTGTTCTCTACCCCCGGGATGTGTACCGCATAAAGAAAAATATTCAATTGCATGCAGCGTAACACTAGCTGTCGCATCAGCCGGATGACAGGTTGTGAAGACGCCGACATACTATTGATTATTTGCACTACCCCCATATTATCACAGTTCAATCTAAGCTTTAAATTTTTACAGGCCTTGCCCCACAGCTCCAATGCTACCACCACCGGAAACAACTCCAATAGTGCTAAATTCTTTGTAAACCCCGCCTCCACCCAGGATCGTGGCCATGGTTCCGCACTCCAACACCCTTGGAAGTACGCTCCGTAACCTGTGGATCCTGCGGCGTCAGTTACTAGCTCAACATCGAAATTGCTAACTGGACCTGACATCCAAACCGACCTCCCATTAAACTCCTGCAAAAACCGATGCCACACCTCCAGATCATCCCTGTGCTCCCTCCGAAGCCTAATATAATGTGTGGGAGCTTTCACCCCCGCCGTGGCCGATGACAATCGTCTACAAAAAATTCTCCCCATAGGAATGATTCTGCATGCAAAATTCAACTTTCCCAACAGGGATTGTAACGTGCGCAACTGCACTTTTTTGCACCCATGAATCTCCCTAATTTCCTTTTGTAAGTCCCTCAACTTCTCTTCTGGTAACCTGCATTCCATAGCCATGGAATCGATCACTATCCCCAAAAAACTCAATTCTGTGCGCGGGCCCTCCGTCTTGTCAGGTGCTAACGGCACCCGAAAACTCTCCGCAATGTGCTGCAACGTGGACAACAGTATCGCACACACATTGGAAGCTGGAGGGCCCACGCAGAGGAAGTCATCCAAATAATGGATGACGGAATCAATGCCTGTCACATCCCTAACTACCCATTCTAAAAACGAACTGAACGCCTCAAACATGGCGCACGATATGGAACACCCCATGGGCAAACAACGATCGACATAAAATTGGTCTTGCCAACAGCAACCCAGCAAATGAAAACTGTCTGGGTGCACTGGCAGCAGTCGAAATGCGGATTCCACATCAGACTTTGCCATCAGTGCCCCTCGGCCATATCGCCGTACCCATCGCACCGCAGCATCGAATGACGTGTACGATACCGTGCATGCCTCCGGGTCAATAAAATCATTTACCGATCCCCCTTTTGGGAAAGATAAATGATGTATTAAACGAAACTTGTTGGGTTCCTTTTTGGGAACCACCCCAAGTGGTGACACTACTAAGTCCGTCAACGGCTTAGCCACGAACGGCCCCGCCATCCTACCCAACGCAACCTCCTTGGCTAATTTCTCCGACACAACCTCTGGGTGCAACAATGCTGACCTCAGATTCTTTGCCACCGGAGGAATTTCCGTCAATGTGCACGGGATCCTGAAACCTTCCCTGAACCCCGCACTGAGCAAACCCGCCGCCGCCCTGTCAGGATACCTATTTAGGAAAGGCTGCATTCTTACCCACATCACCGGCGTCGTCCCTCTTGTTGCCAGGCTCTCCGGCGCGCTTTCCTTTTTTGAAGCATCGCGCCAACGAGTGTCCCCCTCCCCCGCAACCTGAACACTCGTGCTTAAACTTGCACGTGTTTCCAAATTTGCAGGCTCCCTCGTTGAACTGCCAACATATTCCAAATTTCTTTCCGGCTGAGGATCCCGAGGAGTGGCTACCCCCAGCCCCCCCGAGAAATGTCTGTGCCGGCGTCTTTGCCGAAGCCATCAATCTCATCCATAAGCTAATGTCCTTATGGTCCCATCGCAATGCTGGGCGAACCGCCCTGCGCTGCCTAAACTGCTCGTCATATCGCAGCCAAGCTGTCCCTCCATAGACCCTATGCGCCTCCCCTATAGCGTCCATATAGCAGAATAACGCCGAGCAGTGCTCGGGGTTCTTCTCCCCAATTACCCCGGCCAATATGGCGAACGCTTGCAGCCAGTTTGCAAACGTCCGTGGAATTAACCGATACCGCCTCTTCTCCTCATCAGCTTTTTTGGTGTCATCCGGTTTCACCCTGTCTAAATTGAATTTCTCCAATGGCAACAGGGAAAAAATCTCCACATACTCACCCTTCCAGATTTTTTCCCTCACTTCCTGTTTTAAATGGGCCCCAGGGGGCCCTCGAAGCAAACGTATACCTCACATTTTGCTGCATCTGCCATCCGTACAATGTCGGCCCTTACCACTTGCTCATCCCCACTCTTCTCTGGCGTACTCACCTGCTCTCCTGGGCCCACCGAAGTCGATGCCTCTCCAGCTGTTGTGACCGAAGCCCCGCTTGGGGGGTTCGCTACCCCACCCGCCTTCTCAAAACGCCCCACCAGGGCCCTTAGGCCCTCCAGCAACTCCTGCACCTGACCCCCCGATGGAGACTCACTCCCAGCCCGCGGTTGGTCATGGCTTGCCACCAGCGGAGCCGGAGGCCCTAATTCCCTCCCCCCCCCTGGTACAATTCCCAACAAATTCTGTAAAGCAGTTGTAAAAGAGTTATTACTACTGGACTTACCGGGCCGTCTTGGCACCTCCACCGGGATTACCGGCCTGACATCAACCGACACTTGTGGGCGGCTGGGCACCTCATCTTCTTCGGACAGCTCGCCTTCGGACCTGCTGAACTCCTCCTGCTGAGAGAAAGACGCTGTTCCCCTCGGGGAGGGACTCCTGGACAACTCCCGGCTCCTTCCGATCACCACCCCCGATGTTGCTGCCCCCCCCCCCCCCACCCCACCTCCCTGGCTCCCCACGTCCTGGGCGGCCAGGCCGGACCCGGCACTGCTCCTGCCCACTGGCCTTCTTGCTTCACTTCCTGGTGGCGTCCGCCTACCCTCTGCTGTGTTGGCCCTTCCGGCGGCCCGTCGCGCTGTACTAGCAGACATATGCACCCTACTGTCCTCCCCCCTCGGCTCGTGCAGAGCTGCTGAAGGGTCCGATGCCGCACTCCTCCGGGGTGTATTACCCCCCATCCTGGCTGTTCCTCCAGACTGAGCTGACCGCCCCCCCCTCAACTCGTGCAGAGCTGCTGGGGAGGACGCCGCTGTGGCAAGGGCCGATGTGCTTCCTGACTGCCCCCTCTTCCCGGCTCCCGTCCGCTGTGACCTCCTCTCCGCTGGTTGTCCCCCCGGTCTGTGCAGATCTGCGGGGGCTGGTGGGTCCTGTGAGGGCCCCCTTCTAGCTGCTGGGGATGGAACTCTGAGTAGGCCCAAAGCCCCGCCCCCCGCATGGCGCCCGCGGCGTGCGTTCCGCCTAGGCCCCATCGGGGTCTCTGTCTGGGCCCTCTTGGCAGGTGGTGTGGATAAATCCCCCCTAGGGCTCCTGGCTGGTCTGGATGGGCCTGCAACCCCCCCTGGAGAGTACCTCACAGGTGCCCTGGGCACCCGGCCGCTTGATCGGTCACCACCATCCGCCGAACGTCCCTCCGGTCTTCTGCCCTGTCCTCCATCCCTGGATGCTGCTCCAGCAAGTATAGCTGCCACCTGTGCCTGCAGCCATTCGGCCCCATTCGTCTCTGCCGCGGCCCTCAGTCGCTCCACGAGGTCGCTGTCGGCCATTTTAGCTGGATGTAGAGGAGCAGTGAGAAAAACTGCCTCCTCCTGTGAATTCCATACAACGAGTGTTCCCGATTGGCCACGCCCCCTTTTTATAATGCCGCTCCCCCTGCCTCCTATTTGCTGCCCCCTGCTAACCCCTCCCTGCTACATTCCTTTTTGGTGTGTCACTAGACACACAGTCATGTCTGGCCCTCCCTATCCTCATTGCACTCGTTCTGTCCGGCCCTCTCTATACTAGAACAAAAGGTTTTGGCTTGACAAAATGAGGGAAGGGAGGTGGATGAAAGTCACAGCCTCCCCTTGTCTATTTACCAAATGCCTTGTAGTCAGTGAAAAGAGGTGGGGAGCAGAGGATCTCCTATTTTGTACTGTACTAGAGCCGGAACTGTGAATTCAGCATTGGAAGTTCTGTGCTTACAATAGTGTACAGGATGAATGAATCTACAGTAGTGGTGTTGCTGCCTTTAAAATACCATTTAGGGGGGTACTTTCTTTTTTCTGCCTAAAGCCTGGTACACACTTAAAGGCATGGGCGTAGCATAAGGGGTTCCAGGGGTAAAAATCGCAACCCCGCCCCTAGCTCCAGGGGGCCCCTGCAGCCTCCCTGTCATATTATCATATCCTCCACAAAGTCCAGCTCCGATCTGCCCTAGGGCCCCACAGTCATACTCCAGTACTGGGCTTCCACTTTGCCTTCCAAAGTCCACACCCCTCTGTTCTCATTGGCTGGGGAGAAGCTGTGAGCCATTTCCTGAATGGAGAGGAGCATGGGGTGAGAACAGCCCAGGATGGTGAAGTTTCTGTGCTGTGTGCTGGCAACATGGAATGGTTACTAGCAATGCATTAGTGGCACCAGTGTCAGTGTTAATTAACCCCTTTGTGCTGTATTAGTGGCGCCAGTGTCAGTGGTAATTAACCCCTCTATGCAATTAACATTGACACTGGTGCCACTAATGCAGCACAAAGGGGTTAATTAATTGCCACTGCTCACTAATGCATCAGTGACCAATGGCAAAACATTAACCCCCTCCATCCTGCATATTACAAATACCAATGTAGATTAATTAACCCCACCCCCGCTCCCCCCCCCCCCCCACAATAGTTAAAGTGGTTGTAAAGTCAAAGTCTGAAGGTTTTTAACCTTCATGCATTCTATGGGCACTGACGAGGAGGCACAGGTGAGGTTGAGCTGATGGGCACTGATGAGACTGCATTGATGGACACAGGTGAGGCTGCATTGATGGGCACATCTGAGGCTGCATTGATGGACACAGGTGAGGCTGAGCTGATGGGCACTGATGAGACTGCTTTGATGGGCACAGGTGAGGCTGCATTGATGGGCACAGGTGAGGCTACATTGATGGGCACACGTGAGGCTGCACTGATGGGCACTGGTGAGGCTGCACTGATGGGCACTGGTGAGGCTGCACTGATGGGCATTGGTGAGGCTGCACTGATGGGCACTGGGGAGGCTGCATTGATGGGCACTGGTGAGGCTGAGCTGATGGGCACTGATCAGGCTGCATTTATGGACACTGGTGAGGCTGCATTGCATGTGCACTGGTGAGGCTGCATTGATGGGCACTGAACAGGCTGCATTTATGGGCACTGATGAGGCGGAGCTGATGGGCACTGGTGAGGCTGCATCGATGGACACTAATCAGGCTGCATTGATGGGCACTAATCAGGCTGCATTGATGGGGGCTGGTGAGGCTGCATTTTATAGACACTGGTGAGGCTACATTTGATGGACACTGGTGAGGCTGAGCTGATGGGCACTGATCAGGCTGCATTGATGGGCACTGGTGAGGCTGCATTGATGGGCACTGATCAGGCTGCATTGATGGACGCTGGTGAGGCTGCATTGCATGAGCACTGGTGAGGCTGCATTGCATGGGCACTGATCAGGCTGCATTGATGGGTACTAATCAGGCTGTATTGATGGGCACTGATAAGACTGCATTGATGGACACTGGTGAGGCTGCATTGATGTGCACTGGTGAGGCTGCATTGATGGACACTGGTGAGGCTAAATTTATGGACACTGGTGAGGCTGCATTTAAAGGACACTGGTGGAGCTGCATTTGATGGACACTGGTGAGGCTCAGCTGATGGGCACTGATCAGGCTGCATTTGATGAACACTGGTGAGGCTCTATTGCATGGGCACTGGTGAGGCTGCATTGCATGTGCACTGATCAGGCTTCATTGATGGACACTAGGGGTGCAACGGATCAAAAAACTCACGGATTGGATTGATCTTCGGATCATAGTCACGGATCGGATCATTTTTCGGATTAGCAAATAATAATTGAATTTGCATAAACCTGTGAAAATTCCACCACCGTAATATCCACCACTGTAATATCCACAATCTCCCCTACTGTAATATACATCTCCCCCACTGTAAAATTGGCTGAGCATGGCTGGGTATGGCTGAGCATGGCTATGTACGACTGAGCATGGCTAGATACGGCTGAGCATGGCTGGGTACGGCTGAGCATGGCTGGGTACGGCTGAGTATCGCCGAGTATTGGTTGAGTATTGGCCTGGTATTGGCCGAGTATTGGCCGGGTATTGGCAGGGTATTGCAGAGTATTAGCAGAGTATTGGTAGGGTATGGCAGAGTATTGGCGGGGTATTGGCAGGATATGGCAGAGTATTGGCAGGGTATTGCAGAGTATTGGTAGGGTATGGAGGGATGGCTGTGACTGCAATTGTCACAGAGCAGTGCTGTGGGCACTACAGATCCAGCCCACAGCACTGCTGCCATCCGATCTCTCCCCTCCACTGTACAGATATGTACACAGAGGGGAGAGAGGTTTGTTTACAAGTGATCACATTGTAAACGGCCAACGGGTGCACCAAGATGGCCGCCGCTCCGGAGCTATGCCGAAGCTGCGGCCTTTCCTAAGGCCGAGGCCACGGAGCGATCCGCGGTTCGCGCCATGTGCCGATCCGAACAGGTTGACCCATTCGGATCACGTATGGGTGACGATCCGTTGCACCCCTAATGGACACTGGGGAGGCTGCATTGCATGGGCACTGGTGAGGCTGCATTGATACGCACTGATCAGGCTGCATTTATGGGCACTAATCAGGCTGCACTGATGGGCACTGATGAGGCTGAGCTGATAGGCACTGGTGAGGCTGCATTGATGGGCACTGATCAGGCTGCATTGATGGGCACTAATCAGGCTGCATTGATGAACACTAATCAGGTTGCATTGATGGACACTAATCAGGCTGCATTGATGGGCACTGGTGAGGCCGCGTTGATGGGCACTAATCAGCCTGCATTGAGGGGCACTGATGAGGCTCAGCTGATAGGCACTGATCAGGCTGCATTGGTGGACACTGGTGAGGCTGTACTGATGAGCACTGGTGAGGCTGAGCTGATGGGAACTGATCAGGCTGCATTGATGAACACTGGTGAGAATCTATTGCATGGGTACTGGTGAGGCTGCATTGCATGGGCACGGGTGAGGCTGCATTGCATGTGCACTGATCAGGCTTCATTGATGGACACTAGGGGTGCAACGGATCAAAAAACTCACAGATTGGATTGATCTTCGGATCAGAGTCACAGATCGGATCATTTTTTGGATCAGCAAAAAATGATTGAATGTGCAAAAACCCTTAGCTCACCCAGTCACCAGACAACACCAGTGTAGGGTATATCAGGAATCATCTTTATTTGACATGTCACACAATTTTATACAGCCAGATGACTCACACCTAACTTAATTAGCATGAGCTAATTATCTTAATCATTGACCCAGACTAGTTGACTGAGAGAAGACTTTTCAGGGTAGGACTTTAAGGCTCCTAGCTCGTTTGAATGACTATTCAACAGACATTACCATAAACATTAACACAGGGCTGATTAGCACAACAACATTGTGTGGAATACTCCTTACAAGCCAGACCAGCCTCATCTACATTACACAAGGCAACAGACAGGCTGGCTGGGGTAGCATCTGACAGTGTGTGTCCCATAATGCCTGGGACAAGACACATTATATATACATATATATCCAGTCTATGTATCTTGGGGGGGCCAGCATGGACCTAAATCCAAGTAAAACCAGCTGAGCGGTCCCCAGGCATACGGGTCACAAAGAGCACTGTTCCCCCAAATGCCAGGGCGCGTAATCATAAGGCAATAGGCTCGCATTCAGTCCCCTCCAACAGCCTCTGTCCCGGCTAGGTCTGTCACATTTCTCCCCTTTCGGCGGGAGACTAACACAGGAGGAGACCCCAGACGGGTTGACTCTGAAGTTAGTCAGTGGTTCCAGTCCTCTAATGCTGGGATCCACACAGTACCCCAAACAAATAGTTCCAAACGGAGTATTCCTCACCCAGCCAACCTCTGCCTCTCTCAGAGAACATATCCGCCGCTGGGGAGAGGCCCGGACTGGTCCTTCTCCCTGGAGTCTTTTCAGCCGCTGGAGAGAAGACAGGGTGACTGGGATCACTCCGTCATGCTGTTGGGGATTTGGGCCGACCGCCCAGCATCCCGGGGGTATACAGGTGGGGACTGCAGTCCCATCCCCCTTTACAGGAAATCTGCCCTCTGTTAGTTGTGGGCAGAGGCCAGCAGCACTTTGTTCAGTTGCCAGCAGTTCAGCTGGGTGTAGGAGCTTCCCTACATCATCTCCTCCAGCTAACTGTTGGGGAGAGAGGCCGACTGCCCCAGCTCCCTGGAACTCCGCAGCTGTTGCTGGTGCTGGACAGAGGTGGGTAGCACTCTGCCCTGTTGCCAGCACTTCTGCTGGGGACTCCACAGCCTCCGCTCTGGTTAACCGTTGGGGCAGAAGGCTGGCTTCCTCCACTCCCAAATTGTGTAGCTGCCATTGGGAAGGGGAGCCGGCTGCTTCCTTTTCCATTCCCTCATCTGGCTGCTGGGATGACATGTCTGTGGTATTGTCTCCCAGGTGCACGGATCTTTGCTGGGGAGGAAAGACCGCTTTCTCCACCCTGGCCGACTGTTGAGGAGGGACAACAAACACCTCCTCTCCCTTCTCCCCCTGTATCTGCTGCTGGGAAGTGATCGCCACCTTCTCACCCTGAGCCTCCAAAACTGACACAGGTGTGGGGCAGAGGTCTTGGACCCTCTGTCCGGTGACCAGCGCTTCAGCTGGGGAAGTTCCTTGTAACTCCCCAGATACTGCTGTTGATGCTGGGCAGAAGTTAGCAGAGCTCTGCCCTGTTGTCAGCACTTCAGGTTTGGGGACGGCAATCTCCAGAGTTTCCACTGCCGATTCTCTTGCATGCTGCTGGACAGGCATATTCCTCCATCCAACCTCGTTTTGTGCAGTAACAGGTTTGTCAAGGTCAGTCAGCACTTGCTGCATCCGCCATAAGACCTCCGCGTCCATAGCTGCGGGGGCAGGTGGGCAAAGCACTCTGTTACTATGCCACATTGCCGACTCTTCAGCCAGGATTTCAGAGCTGTCTGCCGGTATTTCCTGATAGTCCCAAGCAAAGGGAGCCCCACCCTGCTGCTGAGCAGAGTCTAGCAGCTGTATGTAGGCGATCTCAAGCTCCCATTCCTGAGCGGCCAGGAACTCCAAATCTTCCTGTGCCCAGAGCACTTCCGAGACGTTCAATCTTTGCTCTCTGTGTCTGAGTCGGGGTCCTCGGACAGCCTCCAGTACAACAATCCCAGGCCATTATAATCAAAGCCTTCCGTGGGCCTGTCATCCGCTGTCCACGGGCACACTTGGGCTACATACCACCGGAGGGCTCTGTAGCTCTCGTCCAAACGCATTTCTGCCCGGATCAGCCTGCTTAACTCAGCTGTCCACTCCTGCTTCGGTTGTTCCCCCAATAACAGCATTCGTACTTCATACTGCGACCAGTACCTTACATGGATGGAGGGGAGAACTTTTCCTTGGTGTCGCTGCTCACAGGCTAGCGCTTCTTTCCAGAGTTGTAGGCGGACAGAATCATACCATCCCAGCAGGACCTGCACCGATACTGATCCTCTGTGCTGTATCCGCATCTCTCGCAACCTCCTTCCGAATTCCTCTTCCATGACGTATCTGTACCTCTGCTATCCGGGCCTTGGATCCAGGTGATGGTTTGGATGTGTTCACGACAAGGAAGCACGATCCCACCGCTGCCAGCCAATTGTGACGGACCCCGTACTCAAGATGTCCGCTGTAAATGCTTCCTCTGTCCGGTACCACACAATCCAAGACCACTTAGCTCACCCAGTCACCAGACAACACCAGTGTAGGGTACATCAGGAATCATCTTTATTTGACATGTCACAAAATTTTATACAGCCAGATGACTCACACCTAACTTAATTAGCATGAGCTAATTATCTTAATCATTGACCCAGACTAGTTGACTGAGAGAAGACTTTTCAGGGTAGGACTTTAAGGCTCCTAGCTCGTTTGAATGACTATTCAACAGACATTACCATAAACATTAACACAGGGCTGATTAGCACAACAACATTGTGTGGAATACTCCTTACAAGCCAGACCAGCCTCATCTATATTACACAAGGCAACAGACAGGCTGGCTGGGGTAGCATCTGACAGTGTGTGTCCCATAATGCCTGGGACAAGACACATTATATATACATATATATCCAGTCTATGTATCTTGGGGGGACCAGCATGGACCTAAATCCAAGTAAAACCAGCTGAGCGGTCCCCAGGCATACGGGTCACAAAGAGCACTGTTCCCCCAAATGCCAGGGCCCGTAATCACAAGGCAATAGGCTCGCATTCAATCCCCTCCAACAGCCTCTGTCCCGGCTAGGTCTGTCACACAGAGTATTGGTAGGGTATGGAGGGATGGCTGTGACTGCAATTGTGACTGCAATTGTCGCAATTGTCACAGAGCAGTGCTGTGGGCACTACAGATCCAGCCCGCTGCTGCCATCCGATCTCTCCCCTCCACTGTACAGATCTGTACACAGGGCATGGGCACTGGTGAGGCTGCATTGATACGCACTGATCAGGCTGCATTTATGGGCACTAATCAGGCTGCACTGATAGGCACCGATGAGGCTGAGCTGATAGGCACTGGTGAGGCTGCATTGATGGGCACTGATCAGGCTGCATTGATGGGCACTGGTGAAGCTGCATTGAATGGGCACTAATCAGGCTGCATTGATGGGCACTGGTGAGGCTGCATTGCATGGGCACTGATCAGGCTGCATTGATGGGCACTAATCAGACTGCATTGATGGACACTGGTGAGGCTGCATTGATGGGCACTGATCAGGCTGCATTCATGGACACTGGTGAGGCTGCATTGATGGGCAATGGTGAGGCTGAAATAGTGAGGCTGCATTGATAGGCAATGGTGAGGCTGCATTGAGAGGTACTGGTGAAACTGCATTGATGGGCACTGGTGAGGCTGCATTAATGGACACTGGCGAGGCTGAATTGATGGGCACTGGTGAGGCTACATTAATGGGCAATGGTGAGGCTGCAATGGTGAGGCTGGATTGATGGCAATGGTGAGGTTGCATTGATAGGCACTTGTGAGGCTGAATTGATGGGCACTGGTGAGGATGCATTTATGGGCACTGGTGAGGCTGCATTGATGTGCAATGGTGAGGCTGCAATGGTGAGGCTGCATTCATGGGCAATGGTGAGGCTGCATTGATGGACACTGATCAGGCTGCATTTATGGACACTGGTGAGGCTGCATTTATGAACACTGGTGAGGCTGCATTTATGGGCACTGTTAAGGCTGCATTTTATGGACACTGGTAAGGCTGTATTGATGGGCACTGGTGAGGCTGCATTGATGGGCACTGGTGAGGCTGCATTGATGGGCACTGGTGAGGCTGCATTGATGGGCACTGGTGAGGCTGCATTGATGGACACTGGTGAGGCTGCATTGATGGACACTGGTGAGGCTGCATTTGATGATGATTTTTCACACTAACAAAAACAAACAGAGAAATCATCACAAACACATACTGACATTACACACACACACAAACCATGACACCCAAACAATATAAATAACTTTCTTGAGACAGTAGTACTTAGGATTTTTTTTTTAGATATGCAGGGGTAGTTCACCATAAAAGGTTGATAAACACTGCTGTAACACTCCCCACAACACAGTATTGTCATCTACCTAGGTTTGTTGAGAACTTAAGAAATAAGTGCGCCGCTTAGGAGATATTTCACTTGTAGTCCGCCGGAAATTGCTACGGCGCATGCTCAGGGAAGAAACGAAACTAAAGGCCGTTTCTTCCCTAGCATATGCCGCAGGTCGCGGCTCCCATGCGCATGCGCGGGAGTGACGTCACGCGGCTCTGCAAATCATGGAGCTGGAGTCCGCGGCCCCAAAGGAAGAGGGCAAGATGATGGATGCTGCCCACACAGGGGACATCGCTGGATTCTTTTGCAGGTAAGTAGTACATAATATGCTAGTATGCGATGCATACTAGCCCATTATGATTTTCATTTGCAGGCTATACAGGGAGCAAAAGAGGAAGTAAAACCCATCAGGGTTTACTTCCTCTTTAAGTGTCAGCATTCTCTAGCAAAACTGGATTTTGGTCCAATGTGTGCAAATCAGGACCAGGGTGATTTTGAGGTGCCTTGCTCATCTACTGATTAAACAGAGTGACACAAGTTAGCCTGCGGTTTTTCTGCTTGTATATACTTATCTTCTTGCTACAGCGTTTTTTGTACCCTGATTCCTTTCACATGTGTGGTTTGGCTGTGCTCACCTACTCTGTGGGTTTTTATTTTCTTCCCTTCCATCACTTTCTGGCCTGCTAGTTTACTTGCCTATATAAGACATGCTTAGTGTAGCCCACATTGCCTGAGCAACTTTACAGTTCTCTGAGCTCCCATTCACTTGTTACTTGTGTATCCTGTGCCTGACTACCTGTGTACCGACCCTGGCTTTGTTTACTATCTGTGCTTGTTTTCTGCCCGTCCTGACCTTGGCTTGTCACCTGGATTCCCTGCTGTCTCCTGCTGTTTGTACTCTGCACATGCGAGTGATCTCTGCATCCTCAGCTGGGCATTAGGTATTAGCCGAGACCTGGTTCCAGTTTGCTGTCCACCTTCAAGGACTCTGGAGAAAAAGCAAGCTGGAGCTTAGAATCTGTGCCCTGGGAAACCCCGAGTTGGCATTCTACAACAATGGCTCATTACCACAGACACTTGACACAGAGATGAAGAAAAGAGATAAGAGAACCATCTATTTTTGTAGTATTGGGTACTAAGCCAGGTAAGTACTAAACAGTATAGATACGGTTTGGGCCACTGTCATGCTTAGCCTTAATGCAGGTGGTTAGACACTATAGATAGTTTCTGTGTTCTTCACCTATAGCAGCCCCCTTTCCCATAAGACAAGCAGGCCTACAGGTACTCAGTTGCCCCCAGTACTTGCAGTTGGCAGACAGTTCAGAGTACAAAAACAACAAATCACCAGTTCATGTGTTGATCAAAAAGCCCTTAAGCCAAGCTGGAAATGATAGTGTGTGAATCTTCTATGACTACAGCGCTGCAGCTCTCTTGATGATCCACTGGGTAGTGGAAAGGCATCTACACAACGACAAGGAAAGAAAAAGAGAGCGAGCGTCTGCACTAGTGTAATATAAGCTCTTAAATGTTGCACTCACATTTGGAAGTATGTAAACAGGCATGTGATTCCATATGTTCTCCCGGACTGTCCCTACAAGATGTTCTGAAGGACATCCAACCACCCTGCACGGTGGACTGTGTATGCAGCTGGCGGCACAAATCGACATGGAGGACTTAAGCACTAGGGAAAGTGGGGGAGATGGGAGCAATATGTCAGCACATACGGTTGCTATGACAACACATTTTGGAGGCATGGCCTCCTTTATTAAAGCGGAGCTCCACCCTAAAGTGGAACTTCAGCTTATCGGATTCCTCCCCCCCTCCAGTGCCAGAATTGGCACCTTTCAGGGGGGAGGGGGGTGCAGATACCTGTATAATACAGGTATCTGCACCCACTTCCGGGACTAGCTAGCCGCAGCTGCCCCGCCCATATCCGAGGATGCCCATCCCTATCCGAGGATGCCCGTTGTGTCTTGGGAAACACACAGTTCCCAGGACACAACGGGGACCAATAAAGACGCGCATCGCGCATGCGCAGTAGGGAACCGGGCAGTGAAGCCGCAAGCTTCACTTCCTGATTCCCTGACAGAGGATGGCGGCAGGGGCAGCCGAGAGACGAGCGATTGCTCCTCATCTACTGCCGACATCGCTGGAACCTGGAACAGGTAAGTGTCCATTTATTAAAAGTCAGCAGCTGCAGTATTTGTAGCTGCTGACTTTTAAAAAAAAATTTTCAGGTGGACCTCCTCTTTAAGGAAAGCCCATACCAGAAGTTCACAGCTTTTTATCAAGAGTTGTGTCACCTCCGCTACAGTTGTATACTAATGTGAGTTAGTGGTAATTTGTTGACAGTAGTTTGCCTCTTATCTCTACATTTGGCCAGAATTTGATCCCTCATGGACTTCTGTAGCAGTGCCCCTGTAGGAGCCACTGAGTGTAGTGGCCCACCTGTTACTCTGCCCAGCCCGGCATTCACTCCTCAGTCCCTCTCAGGCAGAAAAGAGACCATGTGCTTGTTTTTTTTAATTCAGGGAATTTAACTTGGATGGGGTAAGGGGAATATGGGATGCCCAGTAAATTGTATATCAGTCAATTGGTAGATTGTATATCAATTAATTGGAACAAATAAATATACTTCTCTGTACAAGTTATCACTTCAGTCTCCTTCTGCAAAACTCTTGCTTGCAAACTATTGCTCTTTCTCTCCTCCTCCTGTACAACTCTTGCTTCTCAGGAACAGCTAGCACATGTAGGGTTAGGCCTGACACTGGCTCAGCCAGGCCGTAGCAACTGCCTTTTGCAGACAGGGACCGCGGGTCCCTATAATGTAGCAAGAAATAGAAAGTCTTTAATGCTAGATGTCCTACTGATGGACTACTGCTCCCAGTCAGCCCTCTTCAGGCCCTGCCAGCCCTCCTGGCTGCAGCACTACATTGCAGTCCTCACTACTGGCTCTGCACTTATTTCTGACTGTTTCCTCTTAGTCCTCTCAGGCGTGCCTCCCCAGTCCTCCTGACTGCACATGTCACTCACCAGCCCTCATGGCTGCAACTGGTGGTTTCCTCCTGAAGACTTGACCAGCAGTACTAGCCAGTGGCGTATCCAGGGTATGGCAGATATGGCAAGTGCCATGGGCGCCATGTGAAGGGGGCGCTCCTGAGTGGCTGGGCAGCAAGGCACTTACGGAGATCTCTTTTAAAATGGCCCTGGTATCGCTCACTGTCAGCCTGGAGTGGGATCCTGGCTGGCGGAGGCTGCTTTAGGTCGTTCACCACTGGCCCCTGGCTCACTGCCCAAACTGGTTGCTAGCCAGGGCCCGCCTGGCATCTAGTAACCAGTGACGTCAGGAGGAGGAGAGAGGCAGAGACCAGCATTCAGAGCGAGAGGATTTAACTTCCTCCTCCGCGCCCACTGCTTAGCTCCGCCCACCTCCTCCCTGCACCTGATCCAAGTGCACAAGAAACATGTGAGGCACAGTGCACAAAGGGAGAGAGGCATTTAGGCAGTGGTGTCCCAGTGTCCCCCTAGGATATTGCAAAATAGGCTGCTGTGCTAGAGAGGGGAAAGGAGCCGGGAGGTGCGCTGTGCTCTCCCTCCTCTCCAGCTTCACAGTCCTGACACTGCAGCTCTTCTCTCCCAGTGGCTCTGTGTGTGTATAGGAGCGCCCTGCAGCTTCCCCCTCTTGTCCTGTCATTGACTATAGAAGTAGCAGAAAGGAACCAGCAGCCTCATACTATAGGAACTGCCAGCAAGCCACAGGACAAGAAACAGTTAACAGCAAGAGCTGATCCGCCTCCTGCTGCTTACTGAGCCAATGGGCGCTGCTGTAACCCGCCCCCTTCGATTGAGAAGAACAGAATACTGGAGCCATGCTGGAGCCTGGAGTAAGAGCAGAGCTGCCGACTGGGGAGGGGCAGAGAAGGAGGAGAAATGAGCAAGAGAAGCAGAAGAATGAATTCAGGAGAAGGTAATCTGGAGACTGTGCAAAGGAAGAGACATTTACTGCAAGGGCTCCTCTCTTTATTCTGTCTGTACTTTCTGATGTAATCTGTACTCCTCCTCTCTCTCTCTCTCTCTCCCTGCACCCCCCTTCTCTCTCCCTCTCTCTCTCTCCCCCCCCCCCCCAGTTCTCTTTCTCTTCCCCCATCCCTTTCCCCCCTCTTGCCAGAACCAGTATAAACACTTTGTTAATATTAAAATAAAATATACAATGCTGCGCTTCCTTCTTCACCTTAGTGTTTTAATTTAAAATGTAATTGCATAATTTGGTTATATACTGCTAGACTTTCCTTTTTTCCTTTACCCTGCAAGGTGATTTTTTTTGGTAAACTCACCTTAAAACAAAGCCCTCCTGCACCCAGAAGTCAGCGCAGCAGGCGCTCTCATTTTTACTTATCTTGCTTCTGGGTTTGCGGGCTCTGTGACTATCCGGAGCCATGATGAAGTCACTCCCGTGCATGCGCGTGGCAGCCACTGTTCATGGCACAGGGTTCTAAAGGAACAGCACAGCGGTGGCCATTCCTTCAGAGCGCATGCGCCAGTGATGTCACTAGCTCCATATAATGTAAATATCTTCTAAACTGTACATGTTTAGGAGATATTTACTGTACCTATAGGTAAGTCTATAATAAGGCTTACCTATATGTAAAAGGCGGTAAAGGAAGTTTACTTACTCTTTAAGTGATGGTAGAGCCCTCCCTCTGAATACCATATACTGTATATGTGGTGTCCTGTAAACCAAATATACAACTTTATATCTTTCAAACAAATAACAATATCAAAATATAAAATTGCAGGATATTAGTGATATTGACACCCCCTCAAAAAAAAAAATGATAACAAGTTGCAATATATTAATTGATTACTGACAATAGGGGGTGCCACCATCACTAATATACTACAATTTTATATTTTGAAAATTTGACCTGTAGTTTTGTTAGCTGTTTTTTTGTTAAGGTTATCTGAAAGATGGGTTTCAAATGTTTTGACAGGGGTGCAGTTTCAGTGCTTGCCATAGGCGCCATTTTCACTAGATACGCCTCTGGTACTAGCTCCTGCTGTCCTCTCTTGCTCCTCCTGTGCCTCCTGTTCAGAGGCTCCATGTTTTCCTGGATACCTCCATCCTGCACCCGAGCCCAGGTCAAAGGTTACCCCCCCCCCCCAGACTGGGGAGCTCCCTCAGAGGCCCCGACAATCTCCAGTTTTTTCACCCGTCAACTCCTCCCCAGCTGGGCTGAATCTAGATATTTAAGGAGGCCTGCCCCTTGCCAATCCAGGCTAGGGATTGGTCAGGGCTTCTTAGAACACCCCAGGCCGCTCCACTTCTCCTCTCTTTCTAGAATCCTCTAGAAGAAAGAGGGAGGTCTCAGTGATGCTGCCTGTGAATCACCAGCTGCTGCTAACTCTAAGCCACTTCCAGCCCACACAAACCAAAACAAACAGGCCAGGCCTGCCTAAATTTACCTACAATCACAAAAATGATCCTAATCTAGCACCTACCAATGTAGAGGGTGCTACACTTCAATGGGATTGACCTCTAAGTTCTAGCTTGCAGGATTTCAAACTTCTAACCTGGGTAGGTTCACCCATCACTATTGACCAGCATATCTGTAGATTTACAAGTTAGGTGCAGGGAGTTTAAACCTTCCATATAAATTGGGCTATACATATACTTAAAGTTCTCTGCTGCTGTTATCAGACTCATTCTAGTGAGACTGGAATAAATAAAAATGATTTGTACATTTAGACACTTAACCATAATTTCAGCCTGCGGAAGAGCACAGCAACCTTAGTATTTCAGTACAACTTCCTTTGTTATATTTAATGCAAAACCCATTTCATTCCTCTGATTGTAAAGATGTCCTGTATTTCATTTTTTTGATGATGAATTAGGCATTAACTTATTTTAGAAAATATCAGTGCTAACCTCAACATTCAGTCCCTGACCAGTGTGTGGTATTCTGCACGGTTCATAAAGTGTAGTGATTAAGCCTAAACCTTGTAGTAAATGTGAAAATACTGAAACATTGAGAGTGTTTTTCCAAAGGAGATCCATGACATTAAAAGTTCAGACTCTGAACGCAGATGTTCATGCTGTCTTTTGTATTTTTGATCTTATAAATTGCACTTTTGAAATAGATCCCAGACAAAGAAATTATACATAAGAAATAGACTAAGAATTTATGTAGTATTAAGACCACACTTGCTGGGTCAATCAGTGATGTTTGACAATAAACCTGCATGATACTTCAGGTTTGGCACAAACTGGACTGTTATGGTAGATCCAGAGTAAACAATCTGACACCAAGGACCCCTAATAGTTTACAGAACAACTTCCTTCAGTTTGGAAGCAACCCAAAGACAACGACTCAAGCAATAAACCTTTTAAAGTTCTTTATTGCTTTCTGGAACTGGGGTGCATGCATTAGGTTTTGGCAAGGCTACCTCACAGCTAATTTGGCACAAAGCTTAAGCAATCAAAAACCAAAAATGAATATCTAAACAAAAGAACAGAACGTGATGAATGACTGACTACTAAGCAAAGAATCATGAATGAAATCTGCTCAAAATTAAGAGAAATAGTGGACCATTTATAAAGTGATAATGATTACAATTGCTGCTCAATGTAAATTGCAGTACATATTCATAATCCTATGGCCTCTATGGAAAAATGTCATATCTTGCTGATGTGGCATTTCAGCAAACTAAAGCAAATCTAAATAATTGTGTCTTTGTCTTTGGGAATGTTTGACCAATCTTCCATAAGAGCGTTTGTGAGGTCAGACACTGATGTGGACGAGAAGGCCTGGCTCACAGTATCTGCTCTAATTCATCCTAAAGGTGTTCTAATGGGTTGTGCAGGCCAGTCAAGTTCCTCCACCCCACACTCGCTCATCCATGTCTTTATGGGCCTTGCTTTGTACAATGGTCCAAATCATTTGGTGGATGGGGGATTATGGTGTGGGGTTGTTTTACAAGGGTTGGGCTTGGCCCCCTAGTTCCAGTGAAGGAAACTCTTAAGGGGTCAGCATACCAAGACATTTTGGACAATTTCATACTGCCAAATTTGTGGCAACAGTTTGAGGATGGCTCCTTCCTGTTTTTTGTTTCAAATCTTACTTTATTTCATTTTCACATCTTGACAAACATAAAACTTTGCAGTTACATGTATTATACAGGCATTTACAGTTGTGTCTGTTTATAACTCCATAGTTTCTTATTCCTGTACTTTTGCGTATTAGTTATATAATGTTGCTATTACTTTCATTCTTACTCCCCATCATATGTCATTAAAACTTATCAAACAATCTATCATACTCTCTTCATTCATATTAGTGTCCAGTAGAGAGAGAAAAAAAAAAAAAAAAAAGAAAAAAAAAAAAAAAAAAAAAAAAAAGAAAAAAAAAAAAAAAAAAAAAAAAAAAAAAAAAAAGGGGATTTTGACAAGGTCTCTCCCGTCCTCCCTCCTCCCCCCTCCCTCTCATATCGTCCGCAGCAATAAGGACGACATCCTATAGTCTCTCCATTTTTGCCAAGTTTCGTTTATGTGATCTTTGGGATCCTCTTCCTTTATAATCCTCTCTTCCAGTGAACGCATATCATCCATTTCTATGATCCATTCCTCAATTGAGGGTGCTATATTGTTTTTCCATTTCCTTGCTATTACTGTTCTAGCTGCAGTTAAACAGTGTTTTAGTATCCCTTTTCTTATCTTTTTGATCGTACCTGGTATCATTGATAAAATAGCGATCTTTATTTCTGGTTGTATGTTTATATCTGTCATCTCGCTATATATCTTAAATATTTTTTCCCAGAATATGTACACCTTTGGGCATAAAAACCAGATATGTGACATAGTCCCGGTTGCTTTTTGACATCTCCAACAGGTGCTATCATTTTCTACATTAATTTTATACAGGTCAATTGGGCATTTGTACCATCTCACTAGTAGTTTGTAGTTTCTTTCCTGATGTCTATTGGATAGAGACATTTTGTGTGTTAGTAAAATTGCTTTGTCCCATTTCTCTCTGGGTATGGCCTCTTCCATCTCCTGTTCCCATTTTCTTACATATTTTAACTCTTGTGTGTTACTGTTTGAAATTAAATATTTATATATGTTGGAAAGATTATGTATGGGTCTTTGTTCTTGTAATAATAATGTTTCCAATGTTGTGGGTGTTCTGTCCAGTATTCCTGTTTTCTCAAGAGTATTTATATATTCCTGAAGCTGTCTGTGTTGTATCCATTTGTGTGCATGTTCTCTACCCATGTCTTCTAGTCGAATAAGTTTTTTGTTCTCCATTGTTTGTACTATTCTGATGTTGTCTTTTTTCTCCCATTTTAAAAAGGTTCTGGATTCATTTGCTGGGGGGAAATCGGGATTGCCGAAGAGGGGTGTCATTGGGCCTATATATGATGACCCTATTCCCCTTTTCATCAGTCCGTCCCATGTTTTCAGTGTTGCTTCAATCAAAAATGGCATTTCTTGTCTTAATGGTCTATTCTCTTTTTTTATCCATGGTAGTATTTTTAAATTTATATTCATAATTTCTTCCTCTAGTTCCACCCATTGTTTAGTTCCTTTATTATGAAACCAATCCAGAATCCTAGTGATCAGGGATGCCTTAAGGTATGTGGATAAATCCGGAAGGGCCAAACCCCCGTCTTTTTTAGATCTTATAAGTGTTTCCCTGCTGACTCTTGCTGGTTTACCCGCCCAGATGAAGCTGCCTATCAGTTTTCGTAGAGTATTCAATATGTTTTTGAGGGGAAATATTGGAACTGTTTGGAATATATATAGTATTTTGGGAAGTATGTCCATTTTTATAATATTTATACGCCCTGTCCAAGAGAAAATTCCTTTGTTGTAGTTTTGAAGTAGTTTCGTTATTTTTTGTATTAGTGGGACATAGTTGTTTTCTTGGAGTTTTCTGATGTCATTGGGGATAAATATTCCTAGGTATTTAATAGTACTATTTTGCCATTTAAAAGAGAAATTCCTTTTAAGAGTATCAACAGTGTTTGTAGTAAGTGAAATGTTTAAGGCTTCCGTTTTATTATAATTAACTTTGAAGTTACTAACTTCAGCAAAGCGTTTGAATTCTTTTATTAGATTGGGTAGCGTCACTATGGGGTTTGTAATATATAATAATAGATCATCTGCGTATCCTGAAAGTTTATATTCCTGATCTTTTATTCTAATTCCTTGTATATCCTTATTTATCCGGATTGCTGTCATCAGATGTTCCATAGTTAAAACATATATCAGTGGGGATAAGGGACATCCCTGTCTGGTTCCGTTTCGTATTGTTATCGTGTCTGATAATTCCCCATTTGCTCGAATTTTGGCCGTTGGATTCTGATATAGAACCAGAATCTTTTCTAATAATCTAGGGCCCAGTCCCCATTGTTTCAATGTCTCTTCAAAGAATCGCCATCCCACCCTGTCGAACGCTTTTTCAGCGTCTACTGCCAATAGACAGGATGGGATGGCGTGTCTTTTCGCATATTCGACTAATGTCAAAGTTTTAAAGGTGTTATCTCTCGCTTCCCTTCCCTCCACGAATCCTACTTGGTCTAAATGTATCGTTGTTGGTAGTTTAGGGGTAAGCCTATTGGCTATAACTTTAGAGTAGATTCGGAGATCTATATTCGTCAGGGAGATCGGTCTATAGTTTCCACATAGTGTATGGTCTTTATCGGGTTTGGGTATGAGAGATATATATGCCTGCATACTTTGTGATACAAATGGCTGAGCTATAGATACAGAGTTAAATGTGCGTTTTAAAACTGGGATAAGCAGGTCTTTGTATAATTTATAAAAGCGTGGGGTAAATCCGTCAGGCCCTGGGCTTTTACCTATTGTCAGTGAGTCTATTACTATTTGTATTTCCGTTTCTGAGAATTCATTCTCAAGTTGTTCTATATCGCTATCAGGTAGTGGTGGTATCGGGGTTTCTGTTATGTATTGTTTTACCTTTTGGTCAAGGTCTTCTAGGTTTTGTTTTGTTAGTCGGTTAGGTAGGTTATATAACCCAGAGTAAAATGTATGGAAAGTTTCCATAATCTTTTTGGGATCATACGTCAGTTCCCCTGAGTCTGTTTTAATTTTGGGAATTGATGTAGTTCTTGTTTGTTGTTTTAAAGCTCCAGCTAATATTTTACCTGGTTTATTCTCTTGATGGTAATATAGGGCGCGATTTTTGTCTCTAATTCGAAGTGATTGTTCATTCAATATCGTTCTCAACTCTACTCTTTTATCCGAGAGGACCATTAATGTTTCTCGTGTTGTATTCTGTTTATGGTGTTTCTCTAATGCCGAAATTTCTTGTATCAATTCTTTTAACCTATTGTTTTTCATTTTTTTTAATCTAGACCCATGTTTAATAAGGAGGCCCCTTATTATACATTTAAGGGCTTCCCATTGATTTGGGAGTGATGTATTATCTTCTATGTGGTCTGATGTAAAGTTCAATATCGCGGAAGCAATTTCAGTTCTACAGGATTCATCAAATAGTAAATTATCATTTAATTTCCATGTACCTCTAGGCATACTTTTATTTATTGTATCTATAGTTAGGTAGATGGGTGCATGGTCTGACCATATGAAATTCCCTATCTCGGGGGTAGAGGTTGTTGCAATCGCCGAGGAGTTTATCAAAAAGTAGTCCAGTCTATGGTATGTATCGTGTACCTGGGAGTAAAATGTATAGTCTTTTATACTTGGATTTGTTATTCTCCATATATCTATTAGTTGGTATTGTTCTAGTAGTTTTTTAAATGCTCTTTTCTCACTTTTCTTTTGAGGTCCTGTCTTTGATGTGGTATCCATATTTCGATCTAGAACAAAATTGAAGTCTCCTCCAATTATGATTGTCCCTTCTGCTTTAATCATCATCTTTGTTAGTAGTTGAATGCCTGTTTTAATTTGATCTATATTTGGTAGATAGATATTAATAAAAGTGTATATCTGTCCGTATATATTCAGCTTTAGCAATAGTGCTCTGCCCTCTCGACTTGTCCATTTTTCTAAAACCTGATGAGGTATTGAGTTATGAATTACTATTGAGACCCCTCTGGATTTTGAATATGGGTATGTATCGTGATACCAGTTGGGATATTGTCTATTTTGTATGTTTGGTAGTTGATTTGTACGGAAGTGCGTTTCCTGGAAGAGAATAATTCCTACATTTTGTTTCTGGAGAGAATATAAGATTTGTGATCTCTTAGATGCTACATTTAGTCCCCTTGTGTTGAAAGAACAAACTTTAATAGCTGTCATATTTCGACAATAGGGGGTCTAGAGGAGGGAAGAGGGAGAGAGCAAAAGGGGGGGGGGGGGGGAGAGGGGAAGAGGGAGAAGGAAGGAGAGAGAGAAAAGAAAAAAAGAAAGAAAGAAGGAACAAAAAAAAAAAAAAAATTTTAATATTTTTTATTCTTTTTTAAAAAAAGCTTCTCTTCTGTAGTTCACGTTCACTCGCACTAAGAGTCAAATGCTCTTTGGTGTTCTACTCACTTGAGATTAAAACTTTCATACTTTATCATTCTCTAAATGACTCGTTGAGTCTACCCTTACAATGTAAGTTCCCTATTTGGGGGTATATAGGGATTTCCTTAGGGTTAGGACGTGTCCCTGGTCTGGGAATAGTTTAGTTTAAATGATGTAGGATTTTAATGGGTATTTTAATCCTACATCTTATTTATCACCTTCATGAGCTATTATTATTGTGTTACTTATGTTAGTTCTCCTATCCTCTTCCCCTCCCCCTCCCCCCTCACCTTTGAAGTTATATTTGAAAGCCGACAGTTTATGTGGTATATATACGTCTTTTCCATTCTGTTATTCCATTATTACAGATTGGTATTTGGGTTGTTTCCCATGGATACAATGTAGTTTATTGGTGCATAATCTATACAGTTTATTTCCTCTGCTCTTCGTTGTGGGGATAGAGTGGGCAGAGAGAGAAGGAGAGAGAGAAGGGAGGAAAAGGAGAGGGAAAGGAAAAAAAAAAAAAAAAAAAAAAAAAAAACCTAGAGGAAAAAAAAAGGGGAAGAAATTTTCTCTCTCTCCTCCACCCCACCCACTCCCTCCCCTCCGCAGAGGGTCGTTTTTTTTTGGAGGGCAGAGGAAGATTGAATCAATTGTATCCAATGGGAGCAAACCAATTTCCCAAAAGCCCACAGCTCATAAGTGTCCATTTTTCAGGTACATTACAATTTATACATTTTTATCATATTTTCATTATATTCTGACATATTATATTTATAACTCTATGCATTTAATTTTGAGTCCCTGTTACCCCATTTTTCTCCCCAAAAAAAAAAAAAAAAAAAAAAAAAAAAAAAAAAAAAAAATAAAAAAAAAAAAAAAAAAAAAAAAAAAAAAAAAATTTTTTTTTAATAATAAAAAAAAAAAAAAAAAAAAAAAAATTTTTAAAAAAATAAAAAAAAATTTTTTTTTTTTTTTTTTATAATAAAAAAAAAAAAAATTTAAAAATTTAAAAAATAAAAATTAAAGAGGGGGGAGCACCTAGGGGGGGAGGGGAGGCCAATTCTTTTGGAATCTCCCCAATCCCCCTTGTTCTCCTCCCTCGTTCCATTTCCCCCTCCTCTAGAGATGTGTGTGTAAGTAATAGATTATAAATTGTGTCTGGTGTGTCCGTGTCGTGTATATATAATATTAGTGTACAGGCATGTGATCGGTGTATCCCTTTCCCTTCTACCCTTCCCTCCCCGGTCCTATGTCCGCCCCCAAAAATGTGAGTCCTTGTGTAGATATGGTAAAGTTATGTGATGTGTTCCAAAAAAAAAAAAAAAAAAAAAAAAAAATGTGCCCCTATTCATACTCAAATGATTCTGGTCTTTTCCCTGATCACTTCTAATATTAACATTATTTCCTCTTTATCTATTACATATCCGCAGTGTATATTGTGATGGTTACTGTTTGTACCCTATTCCTAAACCTCCCTCTTTTCTCCCTCCCCTCACCCTCCCATCTCCCCCTTCTCCGGAAAAAGAAGGAGAGGGGAAAAAAAAAAAAAAAAAAAAAAAAGAAAAAAGGGGAGAAGGGGGGAAATTATGTATCTCTTTCCCTTCTCTTTCCCCCTCATTTCATTCTGAAGAGATTTAATATATCTGGGCCCACAAGGGCAGTTCTATCAGAGGGAGTCCCAAATGGTTGAGGAATTCTTGTAGATCTTCAATACTCCGAAACACCGTCTTCTGGCCTTCTTGGTACACTATTACTTGAAAGGGGGATCCCCATTTATAAAGGAATCCCTTCTCTCTCAATAGCTCCAGTAGTGGTTTCACCGCTCTTCTCTTATTTAATGTATGTTTAGATAGATCTTGTAAGAATATAAGTTGAGCTCCCTCATACTTGAATTCCCTTTGTGTTCTTGCTGCTATCATTATATTTTCTTTGGTTTGGAAAAAATGTATTCTACATATTATGTCTCTAGGTCTCGTTTGATTGGGATCTCTGGGTCCTTGAATTCTGTGTGCTCGATCGATCTCTATTGCTGTTGTCTCAGGTTGTTGTAATAAAATATTAAATATATGTTGTAATATTTGTTTCAGATTCTCGGTGTCTACTGATTCTGGAAGTCCTCTTATTTTTATATTGTTACGTCTATTCTTATTCTCGAGTTCATCTGTTGAATCTCTTATTTGTTTTATTAATCGATCGTGTTCTATTATTTTTTCTTCCAGGATAAGTGTTTTCTGGTCGATCGTCAGGATTTTGGCATCTATGATATTCATATGCTCTTGGGTGTCTATTAAGGATACCTTCAATGAATTTATTTGCTCTTTATATGTAGTCTCTAATCTATAGACATAATTATCCATATCCTCTTTAGTTGGTAGTGATTTTAAGTGTGTCTGTATGTCCCAGTTGGGATTGTTTGTTGATCTCGTTGTGTCCATTATGGGATATTGTGTACTCCCTATGGGGCTATTGTTGAGTGGGAGCTCTGGGCTCATACTGGGTGAAGCAAAATGCAATTCAGTGGAAGTCTCTGCGTCTTGCTGTGGCGATATTAATGGCTGTTTGAAAAACCCCTTTATATCTGAGTTCTGTGCAGAATGTGGCTTAATCTGATTTTTTGTTGTTCCACCTGTGGATCCTCTCTTTGTTTTCTGAGTGTGTGTACTTTTTGGTGGCATCCTTATAGAGTTTTTATCTTTTTAAAAGTAGTAGATGGAAAGCAAAAAACCAAAAAAAAAAAAAAAAAAAAAAAAAACCTTTTCCTCTCAAGAGAAGTGTATATTCCACTGATCATATATTCCATATATATATGGAATGTTGTTCTCTTGGGTAGTTGTAGGGGTCTTTCTTATAACTTTTTTAATCTGTCTGGTGGGGAGGTATCTCCCGGGTTGCACTATCTTCACCCCCAATTTAAATCCTTTTTTAGCCGTCCATTTTTCATTAGGTTAAACTTCCCCTTTTTTTCTTTTTTTTTTTTTCCTTTCCCTTCAAAACTCTTTATTGTACTCTGTATTCTTTGTTAACTGTCAGCAAAGTTTATCAGATATACCAGGAATATCTTTAATGGGTATTCTGTACAGTTATGTAATTATTTAACCCTTTTACGGTGAGGTCTTTCTCTCTACAGGAGGGTTATATTTGGGTGTTTTTCTGCTGGTTTCTGTAGATCCCACTACAGTGTAGGTCCCACTAGAGTGACGTGACGTTTATGCCCTTAATACCCTTTATTATACAGTTATTCCTTTTCAATTTTTATGTCATAACACATATCCAAAGGGAAAAAGAAAAGGGAAAAAAACGGGGTTTTTTTGTCGGTCCCCTCCGCTTTACCTTTAGTCTGTAGGGTATATGAGATAGGGTACTTATCTGCTGGTTCCGTTAGTCCTGCACAGTCACTCTAGGGATTCCCTGTGGAGACCTCCGCTTCATGTAGTCTTCACAGCGGTGGTTGCTGCAACATTGATCTGTTGTGTTACCTTTAGTCAGCACTCTGGGGACGTCTCGTTCCCATCACTGCAGATAAGAGATCGCTGGGAGCTTTTTCTGTCTCTCTTGGGATTATATCCCAGCGCTTTTCTTGGAGCCTTTTCACCGCTATTTGCGCTTACCGCCAGCCAGCAAGCTAAGCTGCAGAGAGGTTGAAAAGATGTGTCCTTCAGCTGTGGTCAGAGCAGCATATCGTCGGCTTAGGGAGGGTAGGTGGGGATCATCTGTAGCTCATTGTGGTCAGCTGCAGGTGGTTTCCCAGACCTAGGAGGAGCTCCTTCGCTACACGTCCATCCTGTTCAATCCCCTTGTGATAGCAATAAAGTTAGTGCAAAACAAAAAAGGGGAAAAAATGTGTATAAAATAAATAAATAAATTATTTTAAAAAATGTAAAGCGCCCCTGTCCCACCGTGCTTACACGCAAATGCAAATTCATACGTTACTCCTTCATGCATATGTAAACAGTGATCGCACCACACATGAGGTATTGTCACAAATGTCAGAGTGGTAGCTATAATTCTAGCACCAGTGCAACTCTAAACTGGTAACCTGTAAAGGCGTTTAAAGCCTTGCCTATGGAGAATTTTAAGCAGCATAGTTTGCCACCATTCCACGGGCAGATACAATTTTAAAGCGTGACATGTTTGATATCTATTTACTCGTCGTAACATCATCTTTCACAGCATACAAAAAAATTGGGCTAACTTTAATGTTTTGTTTTTAATTCATTAAAGTTTTTTAATGCAACACCCACCATTTTTATTCTATAGGGTCTCTGCTAAAAAAAAAAAAAAATATATATATATATATATATATATATATATATATATATATATAATGTTTGGGGTTCTAAGTAATTTTCTAGCAAAAAAAAACAAAACTGGATCAATGCATAATGAACGCAGACAAGAAAGACAAATATATCTTTGCTCTCATAGTGCTCTTTCAGGACCAAAACATTAATAAATATTTTTTTTGCAAAGTTTTGTGGGTATTTGGTAGTGAAAAAATTAGCAAAGGGGAGTGTATAAAAAAAGCTTATAAACGCCAAATCTCTTAAAGCAGAGTTCTACACATTTTTTTATGATCTTTGCAAGACAATGCCCACTCAAAAACAGTATGTGATGCCAATCATTTTATTTATTTTTATTGCTAAAATACCATATTTTAATGGCTAATAGTGAAATCTCACAGTGTCGACTGACAGGCTGCCATAACAATGGGGCGCGGAATTCTGCCAATGCCACGATTGTGATGGCAACCTGTAAACACACTGCGTCGTGCAGTGACATTAATGCGCAGGCGTGAGCCAGCTGCTCAGGATCCCGGAAGAAAATAGGAACAGGCTTCAGATGCCCACATCATCTATGGTCGCTGCCTGCCTTCTGGGATCCTGTGTATAATGACAAATTGATAAGTAAGAAGAAGGATTACACTTACAGCAGTAGCTAAATTATATTGTACAACTAACAAGAATCACAGGGGTGCTTTTATGAAAAACATATCTGAGTGTGGATCCCTTACATCAAGGTCCCCAGGGCCCCCCTCATTACATCAGGGTCCTCAGAGATCCTCCCTACTTACATTAAGATCCCCAAAGCCCCCCACATTATATTAGGGTCCCCGCAGAACCCTTCCCTTACAT
>CM053030.1:268518724-268701836 GCA_028564925.1 Lithobates sylvaticus
CATGGTAAACAATTTGAAATCTATAGACCAATTTCCAGAAATAGTAGAAGAAAAGATTTCTAAGGAACTTTCGGCAGGTAGAATAGCAGGCCCGTTTTTCTCTCCTCCATTTTCTAATTTTAGGATTTCCCCTTTGGGTATTGTCCCCAAAAAAGAAAGAGAAATTCTTTCAGGCTCATACATCACCTATCCTTTCCAAAGGGTCAATCATTGAATGACCAAATTGAGGACAGCCTTTCTTCGGTTACTTATGCTTCTTTTGAAGATGCGCTAAAGAAGCTTAGGTATCTGGGAAAGGGCGCATTTTTGGCAAAGGCTGATATTGAATCAGCTTTCCGTCTTCTTCCTATACATCCCTCTTGTTTTAATTCACTAGGTTTTTTCTTTCAAAATAAATTCTATTTTGACAAATGTTTACCAATGGGTTGTTCTTTGTCCTGCTTCTATTTTGAAACCTTTTCTTCGTTTCTGGAATGGGTGGTAGTTTCTTTATACGGTTCTGAGTTTATCATTCATTATCTAGATGATTTTTTGTTTTTAGGCCCCGCTTCCTCCCCTGACTGTTCATTTTTATTAGACACATTTTTTTATATTTGTCATCACTTCAATATTCCTCTGGCTGTTGACAAAACGGCCGGGCCTTCAACTTGCTTGGATTTCCTGGGTATTACTATCGATACAGAGTTAATGGAATTTCGACTCCCGGAAGAAAAGGTAACGAAACTTAGAGTACAGTTACTGATTATTATTCGCAAAAAGAAGGTTTGTCTGAAAGACATGCAATCCTTATTAGGTCTGTTGGCCTTTGCTTCAAGGATCATGCCCATTGGCAAGATTTTTTCCAGAAGACTTTATCATTCCATCTCGGGTTTTAAATCTCCTTTCTCTCATATTAGGATTACTCATGATATGCGAGAAGATCTTTTGGTTTGGTTACAGTTTTTACAACATTTTAATGGTCGAGCCCTATGGCAGGATGAATTCATTCTGGATAAAGAGTTTTTTCTTTCTACTGACTCGGCGGGATCATGTGGTTTTGCTGCAATTTGGCAATCACATTGGTGTGCGGACGTGTGGAACCCGAGATGGATTAGATTAGGTTATACAAAGAATATAGTTTTGCTAGAAATATTCCCTATTATTGTTGCTTTGGAACTTTGGGCCCCTTATTTTCAGAACAAAAGAATTCTAGTTCGGACTGATAATAAGGGAGTCATGTATGCAATTAATTGTTTAACGTCTAAGTCTATGCCAGTCATTGTCTTGTTGCGCCACATGATTTTTCAATGTTTGCATTGGAATATCTGGTTAAAAGCGATTCATGTGGCAGGAAAAGACAATGATGTGGCGGACGCATTGTCTCGCCTGCAGATGGATCGTTTCTTTCAACTGTTCCCGTCTGCGGATCAAGTAGGAATACCTTGTCCACACAAATTGTGGGACCTTTTTTGAAACCTATTGCTGATTTGATTCGGAATTCTTTGGCCCCATTGACCTGGGCTGGATATCAATCGGCCTGGTTGCTCTGGGTTTCCTTTTTAAATTCGATCAATGCTCCTATGAGTGCTTTTTCGGAAGGTTTAGTATTGTTATTTTTAAATTTTTTGTTTCATAAGCAATATTCTTGGTCATATGTTAATAAAACCTTGGTCGGTCTATCCTTTTTTCTTAAACTTAATAACTTGCCTTCTTGTTTAGCTTATTTTCTGTTAAGCACGCCTTAAAAGGCTATAAGAGGGACAATTTTAAACCGGATTCCCGTTTTCCTATTACTCCGGATGTTTTAGAAAAACTTTGTTTGGCATCGGAACAAGTCTGTTTTTCTTCTTTTGAGACAACATTGTTTCGAGCAGTTTTTTCTATTACCTTTTTCGCAGCGCTCAGAGTTTCTGAGTTACCAACTATTCGGGCCTCGGATGTTTTTGTCTCAGACACATCCTTGAGGATATTTTTAAGAAAGTCTAAAACTGATCAGTTAGGTAAAGGCAGTTGGATCACTTTGCACGCAGGCCTCAACTCTTCAATCTGTCCTTTGGGTTTATTAAATAATTATCTTAGTGTCCGGCCGATGGGTGGTCAGGGTTTGTTTTTACATGAGTCCGGCTCCCCTCTTACTAGGTATCAGTTCGTGTGTGTTTTTAGAAAATGTTTAAAGTTCTTAAAGTTGGACAAGGTTAACTTGACGTCCCATTCCTTTAGAATTGGAGCAGCCACTGAGGCTTCTAGATTAGGTTTGGATGATAGTATAGTTAAGAAGGTGGGAAGATGGAAATCTAATAGTTATTTATTATATATTCATCCTAATCTTTCTCTTTGATTCATTCCAAGTTTATGCCGAAAGGTAATTTGGATCATTGGACACTCCTACGTCTTTTGGGCACACCTGAGGGCTAAAGAAAGAGTTTATTCTGTTAATTTAGGTTTGGATTCTGGACAATTCGAAGTTTTTTGGTCAGGAAAGAGGGGAATGTTATGGGCTGATCTGCTGGGGGACTTTACGGGTCTTTTTTCTCAGATTTCCCCCACTAGATGTACTGATTGTGCATCTTGGGGGAAATGACATTGGAAAACAAAAAACGTTGAACATTATTTTTAACATTAGAGACGATTTGCAGAGGATTCAACTAGCTTTGCCTAACACGGTTATTGTTTTCTCTGAAATAGTGCAAAGATTTAGTTGGCTTTCTTTTCCTTCCATGCACCCACTGGAAAGAATAAGAAAGTGCATTAATAGAGCGGTGTCCAAATTACTTACACAGTTAGGCATTATCTCTTTTAGGCATATAGAGTTGGAGGGTGGCATTCGTGGTTTATATAGGCAGGATGAAATTCATCTGTCAGACATCGGTTTAGATATTTTTAACGCAGACCTCAGTTCATGTGTTGAGATGGCCGCGTTAGGGGGTTTTAGGGACAGGCGGTCTTAAGTCCACCTGTCTTGTGGGAAATTTATAAAGTCAGTTATTTATTTATGCAGCCTGGGCTGTATGGCTAGGCTGTTAAAAGTTATATATTTAGTTCTTGTCTGATTTAATAAATATTTTTGAAACCAATAATAAACAGCCGCGGCCTATATAATCCAACACTTGTCTGCGTCTCTTTTCTTTATTAATAATTTTGGTAAGTGATGTAATAGGGTCCTGCCTGCGATCCCATGATAGGAAAAGGGGAACAGTTTCAACTCCCCTTTTCCTCATGGGAGAGCGGTAGGGACAGGCAGTTTCAAGTTCCCCCTAGGGGCTCAGGTCCCCTAGGGGAAACTAGCTGGCTCACGTGTCTTGGGAGAGGGATACAGGTGACCTCTCCTGAGGCTCGTGGGTTAGCCCGGGAAGATCCAGTTTAAACTGGGTTTAGCTGGCCCCAATAGGGGCTATAAAAAGGGGGTTCCGTCCAGTCAGGCTCAATTCGCCTCAGAAGACTGAGCTGTGGTGTTCCCCTCCCCCCCTCCCCTTTTTTGACGCGGCTGTAATTATGTGGTGGTGTCACTTTTGCAATTATACAAAGGTGGACTAGTTTGTTTACTCGTTAATAAAATTTTCAATTATATATTTAAAGTGTTTTGGGAAATTTATAAAGTCAGTTATTTATTTATGCAGCCTGGGCTGTATGGCTAGGCTGTTAAAAGTTATATATTTAGTTCTTGTCTGATTTAATAAATATTTTTGAAACCAATAATAAACAGCCGCGGCTTATATAATCCAACACTTGTCTGCGTCTCTTTTCTTTATTAATAATTTTGGTAAGTGATGTAATAGGGTCCTGCCTGCGATCCCATGTTTACAAAAACAGTAATTGCCATTTTTTTTAGGCTAATAGGCAAGGGATTGTCAAACAAATGGCATGGGGGTCTAAACTGTTGTGGGGAACATGGACCAAATAGATTTTTTTTATTCCATTTGGCAGGGGACAACAAAAGTTGAGTTACTCCTTTAAAGGATAAGTTTACCTTTGTGAACATGTTACATGCTCCACCAGTTTTTAGGGTGTTGCATGTAACATGTTCCCAATGCTGCAGCCACTGTCCGATCCCTCCAATCCCCCCCCCCCCCCCGATGGCAGTACAGGGAGAAGTTCCCCCTAGTAGCTGTCAGTTTTTTGAATCGGCACAGTTGTGCAGGGCTTCACCCACACAGCCACGTCATTCATTCACACAGCTCTGTGTGTGAATGAACTACAAGCCCCAGCATCCTCTGCGGCTGTCGGATTGTAGTTCTCAGTTAACTAATATGATGCCATAGTAGTTCACAGATTCTTCCTGTCAGTGTATCTGTTTGCCCGTACAGGCACACAGATACACTGACAGATCTGCAGGAGATCTGTATGACACCAGCAATACTTTACAGCAGGGCTGCCCAACCTTTTTAAGAGTGAGGGCCACTTAAGCAACTTGGTAACCAGTCGTGGGCCACAATGAGAGGAGCGGGCATTTGACAGGTCACGGCTACTCTATAGGCCCTCCGATCCAATCCACCTAGATGGAAGGGGACAAATTCCCTTCTATTATTTTTTTTAGAGGATCGGATTGGAGGCAGGCGGGAGTAAACAGACAAAAGTCTGTTTTACATCTGCTGCTCTGTAGAGGTGAATTGAGGGTCCGATTGGGTAGGGCCGATCGTGTGAAAAGGGCCTAAACTGCTTTCACACTGATGTGCTGCGGTTTACCCACACCGCGGGTGCAGCATAGTGCACCTGTGTCTATCCTGCGGGTTAACTGAACTTTGCCATAGACTCTGCCTGTGGCAAAAGCCGTCCTTGTACAGGAAGCATCGGCTTATGGGCCTCTGCTCTGCAGCCGCTTTCTTCCTCTACCACCAGCTTCATTCACAACACTGATGCTGTGGTATTACGGGTCGGTAACCTGCGATCTGGGCTTGCTAACCCACCATTCCAGAGCAGGAGGTCGCAGGCCACATCAAAGGGCCCCCGGGCCACTGGTTGGCCACCCTTGCTTTACAGGCTCAAAAAAAAATATTAATAAATGCACATCATTTTTACCTGCAAAAAAAATGTGCATTTCCCTTAAAGCAGTGGTCATCAACCCTATCCTCAGGGCCCACTAACAGGTCAGGTTTTATGTATTACCTTGGGGAGATCCAGACTAGAAGCACTGTATACAGCGCACCCCAACCATCCCAAAGATGATGTTTGCAGGACTTTTTTTCCTGCCCCGCAAGCACACCGCTCCAGTGTGAAAACACTTGGGCTTTCACACTGGGGAGGCATGAGGCTATTTTTAGCGTTAAAATGCCTGAAAAGCGTCTCAATGTGAAAGGGGTCTTAAAGATGATCTCCTAGCAAGCAGAAAAATACATAATAAAAAAAAAAATATATCCTGCCAAACAATACATCCGGGTCCTAGACCACCACTATGGCTGAAGTGCATCTTGGTCCAGGGCCCACTCCCAGCCTGCTATGAAGGAGTTCTACAAAGGCAGGTAAAACAAGGAGTTCATTTATGTACAGTGTATGTTTGCCAGTATAAGTGTAAGTGAGTACACCCCTCACATTTTTGTAAATATTTTATTATATCTTTTCATGTGACAACACTGAAGAAATTACACTTTTCTGTAAAGTAGTGAGTGTACAGCTTGTATAACAGTGTAAGTTTGCTGTCCCCTCAAAATAACTCAACACACAGCCATTAATATCTAAACCGCTGGCAACAAAGGGGAGTACACCCCTAAGTGAAAATGTCCAAATTGGGCCCAATTAGCCATTTTCCCTCTCCCTTGTGAGGGAAAATGTGACACGTTAGTGTTACAAGATCTCAGGTGTGAATGGGGAGCACATGTGTTAAATTTGGTGTTATCGCTCTCACTCTCTCATATTGGTCACTGGAAGTTCAACATGGCACCTCATGGCAAAGAACTCTCTGAGGATCTGAAAAAAAGAATTGTTGCTGCACATAAAGATGGCCTATGCTATAAGAAGATTGCCAAGACCCTGAAACTGAGCTGCAGCATGGTGGCCAAGACCATACAGCGGTTTAACAGGATAGGTTCCACTCAGAACAGGCCTCGCCATGGTCGACCAGAGAAGTTGAGTGCACGTGCTCAGCGTCATATCCAGATATTGTCTTTGGGAAATAGACGTATGAGTGCTGCCAGCATTGCTGCAGAGGTTGAAGGTGTGGCAGGTCATCCTGTCAGTGCTCAGACCATACGCCGCACACTGCATATAATTGGTCTGCATGGCTGTCGTCCCAGAAGGAAGACTCTTCTAAAGATGATGCACAAGAAAGCCTGCAGACAGTTTGCTGAAGACAAGCAGACTAAGGACATGGATTATTGGAACCATGTCCTGCGGTCTGATGAGACCAAGATAAATTTATTTGGTTCAGATGGTGTCAAGCATGTGTTATAGAAACCAGGTGAAGAGTACAAAGACAAGTGTGTCTTGCCTACAGTCAAGCATGGTGGTGGGAGTGTCATGGTCTACTGGAGAGCTACAGTTCATCAAAGGGAACCATGAATGCCAACATATACTGTGACATACTGAAGCAGAGCATGATCCCCTCCCGTTGGAGACTGGGCAGCAGGGCAGTATTCATGATAACGACCCCAAACACTGCTCCAAGATGACCACTGCCTTGCTAAAGAAGCTGTGGGTAAAGGTGATGGACTGGCCAAGCATGTCTCCAGACCTAAACCCTGTTGAACATCTGTGGGGCATCCTCAAGCGGAAGATGGATGAGCGCAAGGTCTCTAACATCCACCAGCTCTGTGATGTCGTCATGGAGGAGTGGAAGAGGATTCCAGTAGCAACCTACCCAAGAGGGTTAAGGCAGTGCTGGAAAAGAATGGTGGCCACACAAAATATTTAACACCTTTGGCCCAATTTGGACATTTTCACTTAGGGGTGTACTCACTTTTGTTGCCAGTGGTTTAGACATTAATGGCTGTGTGTTGAGTTATTTTGAGGGGAGGAAATTTACACGGTCATGCAAGCTGTACACTAGCTACTTTACATTGTAGAAAAGTGTAATTTTTTCAGTGTTGTCACATGAAAAGTTATAATAAAATAATTACAAAAATATGAGGGGTGTACTCACTTTTGTGAAATACTGTAACTTTAATCTGAAATAGCCAAATATTGGTGTGAGGTCCCCCACCGCCACTACCAAATTCTATTAAGGGAAAAAACATCTTGCCTCCCCCCCCCCCACTAAAACATACTAGGCCATATGCCCTCAACAGAGAGTAAGTTTGCATATGTTTTTTCTTGTTAAATATATTTATGGAGTTTTCACAAAGAAAAAGAAAAGAATATTGTGCATGGATACAAGCTTACAAACAAAACGTTTTACATTATAATAGTAAGTTTAGAGCCATCTTACAACTGTATTTACTTTATATATACACTGTAAATAAAAAGCGTAGGTGTAAGGATGATAAGCAAATAGTCAAACTGAGGAAATTTGTCTAGTTGTTAGGTGAGCAGTGTAAGAAAGAAAAATAAAGAATAAGTATCCCTTTTTTTATATTATACATAAATGAAAGAAAATAATAAAGAGGGGGAAAAGGAAAAGATAGAAGGTAGGAAATGCCCGGGGTGGTGTCCTGGCTCACAGTAGATAAACACATATAATTGATAAATCTACTATATAACAAAGATTGGTCAAAGTCGGTGGGGAAGTAATGTTTAACCCATGGTTGCCATATTTTACAAAATGTATTGCTCTTATTTTCTTCAATAGCTGTCATCTTTGCGTATATGAGTGCTCTGTTCATTCTGTGTTTAGCTTCGGCTAAAATTAGAGTTTGAGACTTCCATGCCTTGGCAATTATTTGTTTAGCTGCAGTACTAAGATGAATAAACAATTGAAATTGAGTGTGGGTGAGTGTAGTGGGCTTAAGATTTAGAAGTAACATAACAGGATCTGGAGGAAGTGTAATTTCCAGAGCTTTAGAAGCCATAAGAAATATATTCTTCGGGAGGCGTGTCCAAGATAGCAAATGGCAACGGGAGCAGACATGTCTGTCTGAGCTCCCCAGGACCGGGCATATAATCCGCCTTTTACAGGGTGCAGGCCCTTCAAAAAAGATTCATTCACATCCCTACTGACAGGGGTTAGCTCCGGACTGCCTGGGGGAGGAATCGGCCGGCTGGGACCCCGAGAAAAGGCGGCGGTACGGGGCCTCGCGGACTAGGCCGAAGCCAGGGACTGTCCTAGAAAATCCTGCCTGCATTTTTAGGGTGGAACATGAAGCATGTTCCCAATGCTGCAGCTGCAGATGCTGCCCGATTTCCCTTCCCCTTCCTGTGACAGCAGTACATGGAGAAGTTCCCTGTACTCGGTCACTTTTTTAAATCAGCACGGTCGTGCGTAGCTATGACCACATGGCCGCTTCATTCATTCACACAGCTCTGTTTGTGAATGAACTACAAGCACTGACATCCTTTGCAGCTATCGGCTTGTAGTTCTCATATGACTATGGCTGTGCAGCGCAGCGATAGTTGATGGATACTTCCGGTCAGTGTATCTGCTTTCCCATACGGGATGTACAGGCACACAGATACACTGACAGATCTGCAGGAGACCTGCATCACTGGTGTGATGGACTCACCCGGGACAGAGGCTTTTGGAGGGGACTGAATGCTGGCCTCTTGCCTACTGATTATGGGCCCTGGATTTTGGGGGAACGGTGCTCTTTGTGAGTTGTATGCCTGGGCACCCTTGAGGTGGTGTTACTTTGGATTCAGGTCCATGTCCCCCAAGACACACAGACTCTGGGGACCCTGTATATGCCATATTAGAAATAATGACTGGTTCATACTGTTGTGACACACTTACTAAAGGAAAATCCACTTTGCACTGCAAGTGCACTTGGAATTAAAGTCATTGTAGATCCGAGGGGGACACGCAAGGATTGGATAATAAAATCAGCAGAGCTTCCCCTCATTTCAGATCTACCCCTTAGATTTAGAGTGACTGCACTTCCAAGTGCACTTGCAGTGCAAAGTGGATTTGCCTTTCGTAAATAACCCCCATACTGTTAGAAGATTCTGATGTCATCAACTCCAGCCACCTGTCTGTCTGTTGTCTGCTATAATGTAAATAAGTCTAGTATGGCTTCTAAAAGTCTTTCACCCATTGTTGTTTGTGCTAATTAACCCTGCTATTGTGTGAAGGAGTTCTGTGTTGATATTTATGATAATGTGTATTGCATAGTCAGTGAGCTAGAAGACAGCAAGTCTACCCTGAAAGGTCATATCTCTGAGTCACCAAGTCTGGGTAAATGGTTAGTAAACTAGCTCATATTAATTATGTTTATGGTTACAGTTTGTATTGTCAGCCTGCTGTATATATTTATGTGTCATCTCAAATAAAACATTTCATGTTCAGAAACCAAACGAGTATTGCCTTGTTTGTTGTTGGGAACAGTTGGAATATCTGATATCTATATTCAGACTGGGAGGAAGTGGTATATGACGAAAGCACTCAAGCGGAGTGTGGGACGTTTCGTCACAACTGGTGCAATGCTTTACAGGCTTCAAAAGAAGAAAAAAATTTTATTTTTTTAAAGTGAACTTACCCTTTAAGTTGTACAAATCTTGGGGGGAATTAATAAAGAGTTGTACAACTCTTTTAAATTTAGAACAAGGAGCAGATGCAGCTCATATTTAACCACTTCAATACAGGGCACTTAAACACCTTCCTGCCCAGACCAATTTTCAGCTTTCAGCGCTGTCAAACTTTCAATGACAATTGCGCGGTCATACTACACTATACCCAAATGAAGACCGAAAATTTTGAAAAAAAAAATGTTTTTTTTTGTTTCAGTTTCAAAACTTTGTAAATAAGTAAGTTTTCTCCTTCACTGATGGGCACTGATGGGGCTGCACTGATGGGCACTGATAAGGCGGCACTGATGGGCACCGATGAGGTGGCACTGAGGTGGCATTGATGGGCACTCATGGGCAGCACTGATGGGCACTGATAGGTGGCACAAATTGGCACTGATAGCTGGAACGGATTGGCATGGATAGGCGGCACAGATGGGCATGGATAGGCGGCACAGATGGGCATGGATGGGCACTGTAGAAAAACGATGAGGGAAAGGGGAATAGGGAACAGGAAATGGAGGGGAAAATTGGCGGGGTAAAGTCAAGTTGGCCGATTAAAAAATGTTACGGCCATCGATCAAAAACCTAGTTTGCGGTTTGTTTGTTGCCGTAGCCTTATCATATTAGGGATAAAGGGGGAGGGTTACTGGGTCCTGTGGAGACGGGCCCAGAAAAAAGAGGCTACTATATGGAAACAAACATAGATCGAAACAAAGTGATTCTTTGAGTCAAATGATGAATTTATTATTTATAATTTATAAACAACACTTGTGTATTTCCCATATAATAAGATTCCAGACACCTGGATATCTAGAACCAACAAGTAGAGACAACACTAGACAAGACGTATACTGGACACCATATAGACAACATGTAAAGCATCACGTGTTACTGAGCAGTGGAAAAAGATCAAACAAAGAGAGTGTCAAATCATTATTAATATAAATATACAAATAATACCAATAAAGTCATGTGACCTTAGGATATTCCGATTGTGAAGATCTTGGCACTAGTAGAGCTATTGTTAGAGGAAAAATAGTTAATTGGAGAGGCTGCGCTAATTTGGTGATTGTAGCTAGTCAGCATAACGGGTTCTATTAAGGTAAGCTTGGGCTAAACATCCTGGCTGGAAGAGGTTTGAGTTTCAGTGTGGAGAGAAAGTCTTTGTTAGGTTTGGTTTAAATAAACTGAACCATAAGCCATATGTTGCTTTCAGCTGTCCTTGTGGAACTACTTAACACCAAAAAAAGCCTTAAATAAGGTTACGGTTTTCCAAACTGGGTTTTGTAGAGCACAGCCCTGCTGTGAACTTGGTGCTAACCATTCAAACACAGAGTAATATCATTAATGAATTAGATCTGATAAGTCAGCAGTTCAATGTATCCAGACAAAGTTCTGTAGCAGGCGGCTGTTAGCTGATCATATTTGGTGTAATCGATGTCAATTGATACAGACTTTATAAATCATCAGACAGTCAAAAAAGAGGTAGGATAGGCTTGTATGCCTATAACATTACCCAGCTGACGTCTTCCTTGTGTGGATGAGATGACAGGGATTCCGATCCCTTCAGTCAGGGTATCAATTGCCAGTGCCGTTGGTTGCTGCGGACCGAGATCGTAGTGGCCACTTCGTGTCCTTTAGTTGGACTGACGCCCAATGCTAAGGAGGCCAAATGGCCGTATGGGACGCTCCGTTGTGGCCGCTTCCCGACTCCCGACAGTCACTTAGGGTCGGTCAGCGCTGCACAAATTCTCCGTGCCTCTGCTCTGTATAGTGCTCATCGACTGCCCATCACGTGATGCGTGACGTGACGCGTTTCGCAAAGGGCGTAATTGCTTTTGCTTCTTCCTGACGTATATCGATTACACCAAATATGATCAGCTAACAGCCGCCTGCTACAGAACTTTGTCTGGATACATTGAACTGCTGACTTATCAGATCTAATTGATTAATGATATTACTCTGTGTTTGAATGGTTAGCACCAAGTTCACAGCAGGGCTGTGCTCTACAAAACCCAGTTTGGAAAACCGTAACCTTATTTAAGGCTTTTTTTGGTGTTAAGTAGTTCCACAAGGACAGCTGAAAGCAACATATGGCTTATGGTTCAGTTTATTTAAACCAAACCTAACAAAGACTTTCTCTCCACACTGAAACTCAAACCTCTTCCAGCCAGGATGTTTAACCCAAGCTTACCTTAATAGAACCCGTTATGCTGACTAGCTACAATCACCAAATTAGCGCAGCCTCTCCAATTAACTATTTTTCCTCTAACAATAGCTCTACTAGTGCCAAGATCTTCACAATCGGAATATCCTAAGGTCACATGACTTTATTGGTATTATTTGTATATTTATATTAATAATGATTTGACACTCTCTTTGTTTGATCTTTTTCCACTGCTCAGTAACACGTGATGCTTTACATGTTGTCTATATGGTGTCCAGTATACGTCTTGTCTAGTGTTGTCTCTACTTGTTGGTTCTAGATATCCAGGTGTCTGGAATCTTATTATATGGGAAATACACAAGTGTTGTTTATAAATTATAAATAATAAATTCATCATTTGACTCAAAGAATCACTTTGTTTCGATCTATGTTTGTTTCCATATAGTAGCCTCTTTTTTCTGGGCCCGTCTCCACAGGACCCAGTAACCCTCCCCCTTTATCCCCATGGATGGGCACTGATAGGTGGCATGGATAGGAACTGATAGGAACTGATTGGCATCCAGCAATACAAAACAATGCTGCCTATCAGTGCCAAACAATAAGGCATGCCAATCAGTGATGCCCATTGTGGGCATCCATTGTGGGCACTGATTGGCATCCATTGTGGGCACTGTGTCATCCCTGGTGGTCTAGGTGGCATACCTTGTGCTGGGCATCCCTGGTGGTCTGGTGGCGTCCCTGGTGGTCCAGTGTGGGCATCCTCGGGGGGGCTGCGCTGATAATCGATCAGCACAGACCCCCCTGTCAGAGGAGCAGCCGAACGGCTCTCCTCTACTCGCGTCTGACAGACGCGAGTGAGGAAATGCAGATTACCGGCTCTTCCTATTTACACTGTGATCAGCCATGATTGGACACGGCTGATCACGTGGTAAAGTCTCCAGTCGGAGACTCTTTACCAAGATCGTAGTTGCGGGGTGTCAGACTGACACCCGGGGGCGCGCAGCGGCTCAAAATCATGAGGACGTCATATGACGTCCGGTCAGGATTTGACAACCATTTTGCCGATGTCTATTCACAATGGGCGGGCAGCAAGTGGTTAAAGGGTCAGTTCACCTTTACCAAAATATGCCTATGCAGATAAGGGATGTCTTTAGATGAAATCAAGCTGTGCAGCTTTGACCAAAATTGAATATTGTCCTCACTATAGGTATAGGCCTTTTATGTACCTCATGAAGCCTGACCTGAAAACTCCCAGGTCATTGCTAGAAGTTTGCAAAGCGAGGCCCAGCCAATACTATTCACCTTCACCATCAAAGAAGTGATCTCTTTCTCCAATTCAAACCCCTTCACACAAGCTCTCTCTCCATAACTGATGCAGTATCTCTAAACTCAGAGTTTGAGAGCTTACTCCTGTGATGGTGAAGGTGAACAGTAATAGCCAAGTCTCGCTTAGCAACATCCTGGGAGTTTACCTATCAGCATGTTTCTTGCCAACACATTTGCATGCAGCACACCTAGCTGGGTCCCAGCCCTGTTGGTCCCTCACCTAGCTTAAAGGTTTCAGTATAGGGGATTACAAGAAGCCAATACTAAATCAATTGAAGTACGGTACATACTTTACATTGCAAATTAAAAAGTGCAATTATTGAGTTATTCATACCTTGCTGCATTATTTTGTATCTTTTATAGCTGCTTTGAATTCAGCTTTGATACAGACTGTAATAATGCATTGGCATAAACCCATACATTGCCATTCTAAATGTAATTCTCAATGTGTGATTTATAACACTAGACAAAAATGGTGTCTGTGTTGGCCAGTGCAGGTTTAGTTGTCCAATTTCACAATGAAAGAAAATGGAAACTCTAGCCACATAACAAAACCAAAACTCCACTTTCCCCAGTCATGTCCCACTTTTTTATTTTGTAAAAAGAGCTTCAACTCTCAGTAACACTCACTTTAACCCATGGACCCATGGCAGCCAATGCCCCAGTCTTCTGATCTTCAGCTCTGATGAGAGGGGCTGTGTGGAGACCGGCATACAAAGCAGCTTCAGTGGAGCAGTCATCACAACCTGACCTGTGGCAAGGATTAGTGGTTGTCAGAAAGTTCATGTCTATGTTATCCCCAACAATGAACGTCTTTTATTTGGTCCCTTGTGGTCTGATATAGTGGACCTTCCACCTCAGTGACAACGTCCTCTTATTTAACCACTTGATCACCAGGCCCTTTCTGCTACTTTTCATTATTTCGCAATATTGAACCCTTCCTATGAGGTTATGTGGACTTCTTCTTCTCTTTTGCTACGAAAAGTGTAGCTGCTGACTTTTAATAAACAGACACTCACCTGTCCCATGGTCCAGCGATGCGGGTGCCCCGAAGTCTCGCTCCTCTCCCCCTCCTCTCCCCGGCATTCTAACTGTAGGCGCCGGCTGTGGCTTCACAGCCGTGCACGCACTGCGCATGCGTGAGTCATGAATGGCCGGGCAATCTTCTGGGATGTGTCTCAGAAGATTGTAGAGAGGGAGAAGAAAGAGGTGAACTTGCGCTCGGCAAGTCAAAACTGGGTACCTGCTCCCCCCCAAAAAAAATGACATGCCAAATGTAGCATGTCAGGAGGTCACCAGTACTTAAAGCCGAAGTTCCATTTTTGGGTGGATCTCCGCTTTAAAGGGAACGTTTCTCACCTTGCGTTCATTATTAATGATTTTCAAAAGTGCACTGGAACGACCCACTTCCATGTCTGCAGAACAGGTACAAATATACCAGAACTTGAATTCATCAGATCATATTATACTGTAATGTTACATCGCTGGCAAGAAGTGTGTGTAGAAATGAGGACTCATCCTTGTTGATGACCAAATCTGAAAAAAATTATTGGCTCCATAACAAATCTTGGCCTGACTTTGCTGTGAATAATGTATTAATGCCACTGATGTCACCATATGATTAGGGATGAGCCGAACACCCCTTGGTTCGGTTGGCACCAGAATATAGTGAACAGGCAAAAACTTCGGAAGAACACACGAACACTGTTAAAGTCTATGGGACATGAACATGAAAAATCAGAAATTTATATGCAAGTTATTGTCATAAAAAGTGTTTGGGGACCTGGGTCCTTCCCCAGGGGGCATGTATCAATGCAAAAATTTTTTTTTCATAAACAAACGTTTTTTCGGGAGCAGTTTTTTTTTAATGCTTAAAGTGAAACAATAAAAATGAAATATTACTTTAAATATTGTGCCTGGGGGGTGTCTATAGTATGCCTGTAAAGTGGCACATTTCTCCCGTGTTTAGAACAGTACTACAGCAAAATTACTTTTCTAAAGAAAAAAGGTAATTTAAAACTGAATGCGGCTGTAATCAATTGTCAGGTCTCGGCAATATAGATAAAACTCATTGAAAAAAAAACAGCATGGGGTCCCCCCCAGTCCATTACCAGGCCCTTTGGGTCTGGTATGAATATTAAGGGGAACCCCGAACTAAAATGAAAAAAAAAAAATGGCACAGGGGACCCCCCAAAATCCATACCAGACCCTTATCCGAGCACGCAACCTGGAAGGTCGCAGGAAAAGAGGGCGGGACAAGAGAGCGCCCCCACTCCTTAACTGTACTAGGCCACATGCCCTCAACATGGGGAGGGTGCTTTGGGGTAGCCCCCCAAAGCACCTTGTCCCCATGTTGATGGGGACAAGGGCCTCATCCCCACAACCCTTGCCCAGTGGTTGTGGGGGTATGCAGGCGGGGGGCTTCTCGGAATCCAGAAGCCCCCTTTAATTTAACAAGGGAACCCCCAGATCCCGGCCTCCCCCCTGTGTGAATTGGTAACGGTTAAATTGTAACCCTACCTTTTCCCCCCCAAAAAAGTCAAAAATGTTAAAAAAGACAAGAGACAACTTAGGACAAGTCCTTTATTAAAAAAGAAAAAAAGAAAAATGTTCGGTGATGTAAATTCATGCCACCCGACAGACCAACATTTAAAAAAAAAAAAAGCTGCAACCATTCTGCCTCCATGGGAGGCTCCCGCTGACTGGTGCTTCTTCTGGGTGACAGTTCTTATAAAGCTGATGGCAGGGCCACCGGGTGACATCCCCCCCCTCCGATGCCACAAGGAAGCTGCCGTGACATCAGAGGAGGGCGGGGTCACTCGCTTATGTCACCGGGTGGCCCCACCCTCAGCTATGTTAGAACTGTCACCCAGAAGAAGCATCATTCGGCAGGAGCCTCCCATGGAGGCGGGAACGGTTTAGTGTTTTTTTTGTTTTTTTCGGTCCGTCGGGCGGCGTGAATTTACATTGTGGGACATTTTTAATTTTTTTCAAATAAAGGACTTGTCCCAAGCTGTCTCTTGTGTTTAACATTTTTGACACTTTTTTGTGAAATGGTAGGGGTACAAGGAATACCCCGTTACCAATTCACACATAGGGGGGGAGGCCGGGATCTGGGGGTCCCCTTGTTAAAGGGGGCTTCTAGATTCCGATAAGCCCCCCGTCCGCATACCCCCACAACCACCCCTACCCCAAAGCACCCTCCCCATGTTGAAGGCATGTGGCCTGATACGGTTCAGGGGGGGGGGCTTTCTCTTGCCCCCCTCTTTTGCTGCGGCCTGCCATGTTGCGAGCTCGGATAAGGGTCCGGTATGAATATTGGGGGGACCCCTACGCCATTTTTTTTTAAATTTGATGCAGGGTTCCCCTTAATTTCCATTTCCTGACGCATCATGGCAGCACACACATTGGGTTGTGACTCCGCCTCCACAACCTGATAGGGTTAGCTATAAGAATCGAAGGAGTCCACCGTTGCATTCTCCTTATTTTCCTCACCTGTGTGGACGATCGTTTGATCAGGATCGGTTAGAAACATGGTGTCACGTCCGAGTGTAGAGCTGATCAGAGGTGTAACGTCCGAGTGTAGAGATGATCAGAGGTGACATTTCCAAGTGTAGAGATGATCAGAGGTGACATGTCCGATTGTAGGGAAGATCAGAGGTGACACGTCCGAGTGTAGGGATGATCAGAGGTGTCACGTCCGAGTGCAGGGATGATCAGAGGTGTCACATCTGAGTGTAGGGATGATCAGAGGTGTCACGTTCGAGTGTAGGGAAGATCAGAGGTGTCACGTCCGAGTGTAAGGATGATTAGGGTTGTCATGTCCGAGTGTAGGGATGATCAGAGGTGACACGTCTGAGTGTAGGGATGATAAGAGGTGACACGTCCGAGTGTAGGGATGATCAGAGGTGACACGTCCGAGTGTAGGGATGATCAGAGGTGAGTGTAGGGATGATCAGAGGTGTCACGTCCAAGTGTAGGGATGATCAGAGGTGAGTGTAGGGATGATCAGAGGTGAGTGTAGGGATGATCAGAGTTGAGTGTAGGGATGATCAGAGGTGAGTGTAGGGATGATCAGAGGTGTCACGTCCGAGTGTAGGGATGATCAGAGGCGTCACGTCCGAGTGTAGGGATGATCAGAGGCGTCACGTCCGAGTGTAGGGATGATCAGAGGCGTCACGTCCGAGTGTAGGGATGATCAGAGGCATCACGTCCGAGTGTAGGGATGATCACAGGCGTCACGTCCGAGTGTAGGGATTATCAGAGGCATCACGTCCGAGTGTAGGGATGATCAGAGGTGTCACGTCCGAGTGTAGGGATGAAATATTTGTCACTGGCTTGAGTAAGCTCCTAGGCTAAGGAAAACACAGACTGTCTCAAGGAGTTCTGAATGCCACACAATAAGTACTGTACAAAGAGCTGCATGCAGCCCTAGGTGCAGGCTGGGCAGGAGTTTATATGTACTTTCCAGATCCATTCATGTTGCCATTCTTGTGTACTGCATTAAAAGAGAAGTATTTTTTTATTTAGGTTCATATTTACCTATGTGGCTGGACCATCAGACCGATGCTGCAGCTGTCCCCCACCGTGTCTGCACTGAGAACCGAGCCACCGAACACTGCCAATGGCTCGGTTTTCACAGATCACTGAGAGGAGAGCTGCTGCCTGTTAGTCAGCGTCTCTACTCTCTGCTTCTCCACGCTCATTGGAGCACTGAGATGTGGAGGGGCAGGGAGTAGCCATCTCATCGGTTCGCTGAGACTGCCATCAATCAAGGCAGCTGGCGGATCCAGACTTGGGAAGTCGGGATGACGCGCTGCCTCGACTGATGGCAGTGACGTCAACGAAGAGCAGGCTTCAGACCACTCTCCACTGAAAACGGTTCACAGAAGTGCAAAACGAATTGCACTCCTGTGACCCTTAGGAGAAGTCCAGCCTAAAGCCCAGCCTCAGGCTGGACTTCTCCGTTAATGCATGTGCATTAACACGCGAGGTATCACGTAATTGTGCGTTGCGTTAAAGCCAACCAATCAATTAAAATGGGCTGCCAATGCACTAGAACAGATACAAAATTTTACACGCAGCACTCTCCCAGCGGTACTGTGTGCTGTAGTGCATTGCCCCAGTGCTTTGGGGTACCATTTAAAATGAATACCCTGTAATGTGCTAGGATGTGCAAGGTTACCACTCCAGAGTGCAAATTGTGATTTGACCCTAAACATAGTTGAAAGAGCAGCCACTGGCCATGAAATGTCCTCAATATGCAGCCAAACTGCTGAATTTGAAATCATTTGAAGCCACAGCTTCAGGTGGTAGAAGAAAATAAACAAATAGCAAAGGCTCCTCGAGAAATGCTAATGAATGAATCTCAGAAGGTCATCAGTTGCATAAAGAGAATCAACTGTGGACCTTCTGAGATTCATTCATTAACATTTCCAGTGCATCTGCCATCTTCTATTACCCAAAGCTGTGGCTTCAAATTATTTCAAAATCAGCATATCTTAACTACTTTAGCCCCAGTTAATATACGTTGCATAGTTGAAGTGGTTATACCAGGATCAAGCCTGCAGCTACAGGACTCATCCCATATGTTTTTTTCAGTCGTCGATGCTCTTTGTTGTAAAAATATTCCTAGCAGCTAATTAACCACTGGATCGCCTTTACAAGCAGTGGAATGAGGTGAACCCCCTTTACTGCCTTCCTGGGTTCTCTCATCCCACCGGAATGTCCCTGATCATCTCTATGGTCTGAGACAGCCTTTCTCAATTGGGGTGCCTTATGAGTTCTTCAGGGAAGGCTTGGAAAAATGCCTAAAATTTTCCCTAAAAATTGTGTAACAGCATGTGGATCAGCCTTCCTTTTTGATACACAAAGCCACAGATTTTCATTGTGCAGCATTACAACCTTGGGGTGCTGTTGCAATATGTAAAAATATTACTTTCGTTTAACATTTTAGACATGCAATTTTTTGTCACGCAGTATTTGCAACAACCACCATTTTATTATCTAGGGCCTCTGCATAAAAAATATAGATGTGTGACAAATTCACAGGCTTTTTTTAATCTACAACTCGATTCATTTCACTACTGTCAAAGTTCAAAAGAACAAGATTTGGTCCAGCCCTGAGCATCGGAGTTTGACCACCCTTCTTCCATGATTGCAAACACCACTTCCCATGATCTGAAATGTTAGTGTTATATTGTGAGACAGCAAGTCTCTAGTGAAGCCACAGCTGGTACTTGTTGGGTCACTTTTCACCCTCATCATAAAAAATTAGCAAGAATACAATTCAGATTTGTGATTAAACTGACATTAAACTATGGTTTTAAAAGTCTGTTGAGGTATGTGTTCTTAACTCAAACACGTAATTTTTATTGCTCTCATCCTCCTCCAAATTTTTTTTTTTTGCTGCTGAGATCTGAAACCTTGTTGGAGGGTGGCGATGTTCGATCACCTTGGTACCACTGAGTGTAGGAGTGTTGCTTTCTCCCAAGATGGACTAGGACAAGGAGGTAGAAAAACACAGAAAGAAACAATTTCATAAAAAGTAGATTACAGGGCCATTAAGTAGTGTATGAATTATATTTATAGACTAAGGATGTAATTTAATGTTACTTTAAGTTGCCTACGAGCCTACCTACCTAATGAAAGAACTATATAAGTGACAAGATGCTGTGTTTGAGCACAACCATAATTTAAAGTGGTTGTAAACCTAGATTAAGGCTTACCTGTAGGTCTAAGAAATATCTCCTAAACCTACACGGTTTAGGAGATATTTGCCAAAAGACAGGCACCGCTGCGCGGTAGACAGTGGCGCGCAGGCGCACTGAGCGTGCCGATATGCCGCGAGTGACGGCTCCTGTGCGCATGCACGAGAGTGACGTAATCACGGCTCCATCGAATGACAGCGCCGGAGCAGCAAGACCCACCAAGAAGATGAAGGGTCCGTACACAAGGGGACAGCGGTGACTTTGCTGGCTCCTGTGTCAGGTAATGGACTAGGTGATGCATAGTAGTCCATTAGGCTTTACCTTTGCAGGGAAACAAAGAGGAAGTAAACCCATTAGGGTTTACCTCCTCTTTAAAAACACACATTTAGCTAAATATATTTTTTTAAATCAGCGGGTGATATTTACATTAAATGAGAAGTGTTCCTTGTGCTGATGCAATTTTGGTTGAAATATTCTGTCCTTTGTCCCCTGATACCCAAGTAGCTGTGATCTTCCAGTGCAGCAAGGCTTAATGCGAGCCACTGAACCCTTCTTCAAAAGTGCTGACTAGACCCTTTCCACTCCACTGCTCCATTCATAGAAGCTGTACTATAATTTCCTGGAGGACAGGCAGATGAATGAAAGGTCTACCTCCTCCATTCACAGAGCACTTTTTGTTGCAGGATTCAGTAATGCAGCCAGTCAAATTGCATTTTCAGAAGAAGTGGTCAGCAAAGAAAGCCTGAATGCTGAGCCATTATACCGTGGTCAGTTTACATGCCTCCGTCATCCCGCACTCTGCTCTGAGTCTCTCCCCTCTCCCTTTCTGCCTGTCAGCGTGAGAGCCAATCTCCTCCCCACACCCCCTGCCGCTACTCCGCTGCCATATGCAGCTATTAACTACTGTGTATGTGTTTTTTTTTTCTTTTAATAAGGTTAAATACCTTTTTGAACACCCCGCTGTGTGGTCCCGTGACTGGCCGGCTGATGTCACAGGGTAATCTCAGTCCCTCCCCCTGCGCTCCATAGATTGGGGAAGGATCTCTTGATCGCACAGCTGCGGTGTGAAAAAATAGGATTTTTATAACAGCTTACCTGTAAATCCTTTTCTTGGAGTACATCACGGGACCCAGAGCCACAGTAATTACTGTATGGTTATATAGGCACCTTTAGGTGATGGACACTGGCGCACCCTAGACAGGAAGTTTAGCTCCTTATATAACCCCTCCCCTTACTGGGAGTACATCAGTTTTGTAGAAAAGCAATATACGTGAATTAAAGAGGGGAGGGACCACTGTGTCTCGTGATGTACTCCAAAAAAATAATTTTACAGGTAAGCAGTTATAAAAATCGTATTTTCTTTATCGTACATCACGGGACACAGAGCTAAAGTAATTACTGTATGGGATGTCCCAGAGCAATGCTATCTGAGGGAAGGGGACAAAAAACAAAAGTAGGGTGCAATCAGACCGGAGGACCTATACCACTGCCTGCAGCACACTGCGCCCAAACGTGATATCATGCCTTCTTACATCCACCTGATAGAATCTGGTGAATGTATGGACTGAAGACCAAGTTACGGCCTTGCAGATTTGAGCCATAGAGGCCTGGTAATGCATTGCCCACAAAGCACCAACAGCCCTGGTGGGGAGTGCGCTTTGATTTGAAAAGGTGGAACTTTCCTCTTCAAACCATAAGCTTGAATAATTACTTGCCGAATCCATTTGGCAATAGTGGTTTTCGACGCCGTCTGTCCTTTCCTAGGACCTTCAGGCAACACAAAACAAACATCTGTTTTCCGAAACTGAGCAGTCGCCTTCAAATAGATTTTGGCTGCTCTCACTACATCCAAAGAATGTAGTGACTCTTCTTCTGTTGAACAGGGCTCTGGAAAAAATGAAGGTAGAAAAATATCCTGGTTTAAATGAAAACCTAAAATCACCTTCGGCAGAAAGCTAGGATTAAGACTACCACCATTACCACCTTATCCTTATGAATGAATAATTAAATATGGCTCTTTACAAGAAAGAGCAGCCAATTCTGATATCGTTCTTGCAAAAGATATGGCAACCAGAAACCAACTTGATTGTGAAAAGGATCAAGGGAGTATGTCGTATCGGCTCAAAGGGCTGTTTTTGTAAAACCGACAAAACCAAATCCAAGTCCCAAGGTTTTAAGGGTGACCTAACCGGTGAATTAAGCCGTGTCACCCCCTGTATAAAACTATTGGACCAGGAAATGCGAAGCAAGTGGTCGTTGAACAATACTGATAAGGCTGAGACCTGGCCTTTGATGGTACTCAAGACCAGGTTTATTTCTAATCCTATTTGCAGAAAAGCAAGACTTCTACCTAGAACGCCAACCCCTGGACTCGCACCGGGAAGCATATGCCTTCCAGACTCTATAATAAAAGACTCTGGAAGCTGGCTTCCTTGTATTAACCAAGGTAGATATCAATGAGCCTGAAAGCCCACAATTCTTCAGAATGTGGGTTTCAATAGCCAAACCGTTAAATTCAGCATTTGTAAGGTAGGATGGAACACACGGTCCCTGCGATAGCTATGGGGCCCCTACCGCCATCTTTACGGTCTCTGCATACCAAAATGTTCTGGGCCACAAGAACCACCGACATTCCTTCCTGCTTGATCCTGCGAAGAAGTCGTGGTAGCAACAGAATAGGAGGGAATGCATAAATCAGTGAAAAAAAATGATTCTACAGGGTCACCAACGCATCTGTTCCGTATGCAAGTGGATCCCTTGTTCTTGACACAAAGTTGTCGATTTTGTTGTTGAACCTGGATGCAAACAGATCCACGTCCGGGGTCCCTCATCTTTGGCATATAGCCGGGAAAATGTCGGGGTGAAGGGACCATTCCTCTAGGAACAACTGCTGGTGACTCAAGTAGTCCGCCTGCCAATTTTCTACCCCTGGGATGAAGATTGCCGATATGCACGGCACATGCTTTTCTGCCCAGGTTAGGAAATGGTTTACCTCTGCATGACTTATGGTGCCCCCTTGGTGATTGATATACTGTAAGCCACTGCTGTGGCATAGTCGGATTGAATCCTGACAGGACAATTCCGCAATCTGCATGTCCAGGCCCTTAGGGCTAGGCGCGCTGCCCGATTCTCTAGAACGTTGATGGGCAAAGTACTTTTAAGTCCTGGACCATTTCCCTTGGACAGTCGCCTCTTCCAGGACTGCTCCTCAACCCGCAAGGCTGGCAGCGGTTGTTACCACCTTTCAGGTAACTGGTACGAAGGGTTTCCCCTTCTGCAGATTCTTGGATATCCTCCACCAACTGAGACTCTGGCGCACCTTTGGCAACATACGCATTGGAAAATCTAGCGCTTGGACCCTCTTGCTCCAGGTATATAGGATACTGTTTTGCAGCAGTCTCGAATGAGATTGAGCATAGGGAACCACTTCGAATGAAGCCACCATTTTTCCCAACAACCTCATGCAAAGGCGAATAGAAGGACCCTTCTTTGCCCTGACCACCTGAACCAGCTCCTTTATGGAACTGATCTTTGCCTGGGGTAAACCACCCTCTTCTGGGCTGTATCTATAACCAGACCCAAGTATTCTTAGTCTTCTTAAGAAGACCTCTCTAGGTTGAGGACCCAACCTAGGTATTCCAGGTAGCTGATTGTGTAGACCATGCTTTGGTCTAAGTGGGCTACCGACCTGTCTATCAAGAGGTCGTCTAGGTATGCTACAATTGTTATACCTTGAGTCTTTAAACTGGCCAGAAGAAGGGCCAGAAGTTTTGTAAACCCCCGAGGTGCAGTAGCTAGACCGAAAAGCAAGGCTACAAACTGAAATTGACGTTTTTCTACAACTAGATATTTTTGAAGAGCGGGAAAAATAGGCACATGCAGGGTTGTATCTCTGATGTCGACTGATGCCAGAAGTTCCCCTCCTTATAGGATGGAGACAACAGATTGGATTGATTCCATGCGGAAAAAGCGGATATTCAGGAAGCGGTTTAGATCCTTGAGATCCAGCATGGGTCCTACATCCCCATTTGGTTTTGGCACAGTGAAAAGGTTTGAAAAAAAACCCCAACCCCTGCTCCATCGCGGGGACCGCCATGACCCTTTTTGAGACAAAAGTCAGTCTAAATGCTTGAAAAGGAGGCTTCTTTTTCTCTGGATCTTTGGACATTAGCCCTGAGGAAAACGAGGAGACGGGAAATCTCGGAACTCTAGTTTGTAGCCTAGAACTATTATGGAGACCATCCGTCTCCAAACTCCTCCTGCCAGACCCTTTAGAACTGCAGAAGTCCCCCCCCCCCTACTCAAACAAGCGGGGGTGCCCCTTCATAGGAGGCTTTAGCATTCTGTCTTGTAGGTTTCCTCCCCAGGACTTCTTTTGTCCCTGGGATTGACCCTGAGGTCCTCTTGAACCTGACAGTGGAGGACGTTGCGACTGCCTGAAGGCAGATGCCCCTGGCACTGGAGAAAGAGCCTGTTTAAATGAGGGACGTATTGCTCCTTTTCTTAACTGGCAAAAGGGTACCTTTCACCATCCCCAAAGAGCCTTTCATCGCAGAAAGGAAAACCAGCCAAGAGCATTTTGCATGGTGCTTCGGCTGACCACTTTTCAACCATAAGATTCTACGGATATGCCCCAACCCAAGCGTAAAGTGAGAGGTTTGCAGAATAGAATCTCTGATTGCGTCAATTGCAAAACACAAAGCACCTGGCAGCTTGGCTAAATCCTGGGCCTGCTGTTTAGGGAAAACCTTGAGCACCTGTCTCAAAATGGTCTCTCAGGGATTGACATACCCCAATTGCCGCCACTGCAGGTTGAGCTACTGAACCTGCCAAAGAAAAAAAGTTTAAACAGGAATTCCAATTTTTCATCAGATGGATTCCTAAGCACTTGAGCATTGTCAACCGGACAAGTCAAATTTTTATTTACAGAGGACATAGCAGCGTCAATTGCTGGAATACCCTACCTCTTAGTAAATTTTTTCCTCTATAGGATAAAGTGTTGAAAACTTTCTTAGGAGAGAAAAAAATTCTTATCTGGGTGATCCCATTCAGCATACATAAGCTTTTCGAGCAATAAATGGACAGGAAGGCACGCAAGCTTGAGGAGGCTTAAGTGAACTCAAAAACTTTTAACATGTGGAGCAGACCATTTCAGTAAGAGATTGCACCAGCAATTTCTCAGCTTGTGAAGCTGAAGAAGGTCCTTCCCCACTTGATCCCTCAGAAGAGGAGTCATCAGCCTCTTCAGGGTGCCCTGAGAGGGTTCCTCTTCCGCCTCCTACTGTTTCTCTGTTTGAGGGTCCGGGTGGTAGAAGGAGACCCTAATGCGTTTTCTTCCACTCTATGGAGATGCGATTAAAAATGCTAACCTTTCCTCTAATCCAATCATAGCTGAGGAGAAAACCTCCTCAGTAATATAGACAGGGGCTGAAATGTAGGAAGCAATTGCAACCCCTGACGACCCCTAACAGGTTACTCTGACCAGCCTTCCTAGTCCTTCAGGGGGGATGGTGTTGCAGAGGGAGGGTCCTTAGAGCCCGAGGGCGAACCCTTTGAGCCCTTGTTTTTTGGGGTACTTGTACCTCTACTTCTGCCCATAGTGCCAAGTACAAATGCGGAGGTACTATCAAAAATGCACCAATTGCTAAGCAAATAGTCCAGCAACTTCCGCTGCTATTAAAGCTCGGCCTGATGCCAAGTAAACATGCTCTGGAAATGCCTGTGTCACCAACACTCACAACCCTCCCGTCTGCTGTGTGTCCCTCCATTAGCCGAATGCACCTGCAAAAGGTGCACTTTACAAGGTCCCGCGTTTGTGAATGTCTGAGCCACGTCAACGCCACGCTAAGCCCTGCCCCCCCCTCCCTCCGACTTCCCACCGCGCCCCTCCCCCTCACTTTTCAAAAAAGGACTGCTTTCCCATGCGAGCGGGGCTCTGATCCGACCGGACTGGCATGCAGGGGAGGGCTGGGGTGGAGGAGAGCCGCTGGAGAAAACCGCCGTACTATGGTGGTGACGGCGCAGCATACCGCCCTTGTTTCCATGCATGATTTAAAATGACCGCGCTGATGGGGATATGACTGATTGATGCTGGAGGAGAAGGCTGTTCTTCTGGTTGTATTTTCGCGCTGGTGAATTTTTTGGCTGATGTTGGAAGAGAAGGCCTATATGATTCATAACTACAGGCCTATATAAAGCATATCTCTGGTCAGTGTACCCCCAAAAGGGGATGATCTTCTCACACGGTGAAATCTATGGTGGAAGGCTTGGATCACTCACGGAATATCAGCACAGAACTATATTTTCACATGATTATAGAACTGTCACCATTATCATATTGCTGATTTACCATATTGGAGGAGCATTTTTTATACGTGGACTTTGTTATATTTGGAGACACGCAGTGCAAATCCATTATTTATTGATTCAATTTTTAATTATTTATTTGTTCATTCACGGGCACTTGTAGTATTCATTATTTATTTATTTATTCAGTGATTTATATGAATTTTATTAGAAGTGCACTTTTCTAATATAGCTTTCACATTGATTTGAGAAGTTTTCACATAGCGCTGCTACAAATTTTTGGCAGACATAGCCTAAGAGCATTCTTTTTGTCTAGCCTCTTATTTGTACTCTTCCAGGAATACAAATTAGGTGAATATGGACTTATCCTCCAGCGAACATCAACACACCAGGCCTCTTACCAAAAAGAATGGACCACTTAATCACAGGTGGTCAAACAGGCATGATAAATCCACAAAGCCACAAAACCATTACAGATGGCTGGGTCTTGTAGTTCCACCAAATAATCAGAGGTGCATGCATAAAATATAAAAGGAACTCCACATGATGTAGTATTATAAAACCAGGGTCATATTTATGCAAAGAAAAATCCAGGGTACTCACATTTCATCAGATAAAAACAAGCACGTAAAAAACAGCAGTCTGTATAAGCAGCATTTGTTTCCAACCATAAAGATGGCCACAGTCAACGCATTGCAGTGGCGTTTCGTCCAATCGAACATCATCAGGAGCGTGGTTAGAGTTCATACTGACTTCTTTATATAGAAGGAAGGGTGGAAGTAGATACGCCCATTCCCCTGTGTTCCAATCCTCTCTCCCATCTGCAGGAAGTGGAACCACAGACAACCGGATGTTTACATCCAGGTCTCAAAATACATGGCTAGAAACACCCATGGCGGCCATGTTTAGGGAGACTAGATAGGAAACAATAAATGTATCCATATAATCTCTGAGGGGGGAAAAGAAAGGAAACCGGGCCAGATTGGAAACAAAAATAATAATAATAATAATAATAAATGGAAAAAATTAGAAATACTTAAAAAATCCAAAAATGGAAATATTAAGATTAATAGAATTACAGTTTATTAAAAAAAAAAACTGTCTCTATAGTAGATGTAATGCTGCCATCTTTTGAAAACCGGTATAACAGGGAAATCAATTAAAAAAAGGAACAGTCTGGGGGTTCAACTGTTAATAAAAGGCATTCACATCCCATTCTATGTTCAAACCAAATGGTCTGTAAGATTTTAAAACCGAAAATCCACCAGGTCTTCATCTTTGAAATCTCTCTCCTAATATGGCTGCCTCTCCAATGAGGACCAAACTTGTCTAAAAGATGTGCCCTTTGGACTCTTACCACGGCATAGTGTTTGGATAAACTATGGTTCAAGCCCTTACGAATATTTGCTAGGTGCTCTTTGAGCCTAGTTCCCAACTTACGGATGGTTCGACCCACATAATGTAGGCTGCAAGGGCACGTGATCATATAAACCACGTTCTTAGTCAAACAGGTGATAAAAGATTCCACATCATATGATCGGCCAGTAACAGAGCTAAAAGTGGTATATTTCCTCTCCTTAAGTCAATTATTTAGACAAACTTCACATTTTCTACGATAGTAGCCCTTGAAATCGATGAAGAAGCTTGGTTTTACTGGGGGCCTAATTATATTTGGGGCTACTTGAAGTTTCAATGGGGCTGCACCTCTATAGGTGACCCTAGGTTGTTCAGGGAGCAAAAAAAAATAGTATTCTGTCATTTTTTAGAATGCCCCAATGCTTTCTAAAAAATATTTTTAATTGAAAAGTGTTGGTCCGTGTAGGTGGTATAGAACGAAAAATGAGAGGAAAAACCCCCACCTTCTCTTATTCTGGGCTTCAGCAGGTCTTCTCTATTTTTCAATGCAACATCAGTTATGACCCAAACAAGTTCATTGACTGCATAACCTTTCTGTAAAAAGATAGGTGCATCTGTATGGACTACTCCCTAGTGTTGCCATACGACACCTGTGGGAATGATCAGTGTTGGTCATCTTACTTTAAAAAAGTAATTTAGTTAAGTTACAAATTACTTCTCCCAAAAAGTAATTGCGTTAGTAACTCAGTTACTACATTGGAAAAGTAATTAGTTACGCAGCAAAGTAACTGACTTTTTTTTTAAAATATTCTATACGTGTAACTAAGGGGCGGGTCTAGTATTACTGTAACCAAGGGGCGCATTTATTATTGTTATATATCGTGTAACCAAGGGGCTGCTCTATTATTACTCTAACCAAGGGGCAGTTCTGTTATAGCGTGTAAGCAAGGGGCGGGTCTATTATTATTATATCGTGTAAGGGGTGGATTTCTACAGAAGAGGGCGAATGTTAAATTAATGGGCAGAGCTCGATATATAACAATAATAATAAATGCGCCCCTTGGTTACAGCAATACTAGACCCGCCCCTTAGTTACACGATAGACGCCCCTTGCAGAGTAGCACGAGCATCATGAGGGTGCGGCATCGCCTCCTACAATTACATGTTACCTGCGCTGTGTAGAGTTCACTCAGAGCTGTTTAGGTTTGGCAATTTTCGGAAGCTCCGTAGTCCTTCGTACTGCGCAAGCGCAGTACAGGGTGTCCTTATCCGACGGGGGAACTTTTTTGGCAGGACACCGGAATTACACTACTGCCATCTAGTGACGGTAGATGTAATTGTGGTAACTAAGCCAAAGTAATGGGAACTGAGTTACCATGAGGGGAAAAGTAATCAGTTAGATTACTAGTTACCCTCTAAAGTAACTGAGTTACGTAACTCAGTTTATTTTAACTCAGTTACTTACATCACTGGGAATGATGGACTATCTCGATACCCAGAAATTTAAACAGTAAGTATATAAAAATTCAATATTTATTAGAGAGATAACAAAAATACACAAATAGACATTTACGTGTATGCAGCCCAAACGTAGGGTTGCAGATACAGTGTTACATAAATTTAGACATAAAACAATAATTGTAGTTTACATAGTTCCAAGATCCCTTGTAGGGGGATAATGAGTAGATGCCGACAGTTTTTCTCAACTAGTTTCGCGAAAAATCGCTTCCTCAGGAGAGTTTAAAACATCTGGAGCAAGAAAAAATACAATCTTAAAACTGTAAAGAGTCGTTTTTGAATTTAAATCAATGACAGCAGTAAAATGGTAGCAGTGGGAGTAGAATAAAAAATAGGCATCACTCACCGCTCAGGTCCCACGGGGGTTCAGAAGGAAGCACCTGGGGTCCCCACAAAGGGGGGTGTCCCGTCCAGGGCGGACACGGGAGGCTAAATGTATGGAATAGTGCAATTAGTGCTGGGGGTAGGTAAACCAAGAAGGGTTTAGTTTGTAAATATAGATATGTTATGCTTTAGAAGAAGTAAAAACGGTAGTGCCATTAATTGAAAGGAGTTGAGGAATATGGAATAAAAGGGGAAAAGGGGGGAAAACAGGAAAAAAGAAAGGGGAAGGGTTTGGGAATGGGAAGGGGGAGGGAAAAATAGGGGATAAGGGGGTGGGAAGTGAGGAAAGAGGGGGGAAGGAGGGGAGGGAAAAGCAGGGGGAGGTGGGGGGGGGAAGAAAGGGACGGAGGGAGGGGGGGGGACCCGGGATGTTGAAGGGATTTGGGAGGGTAAAGGGGGGAAAAAGATTGAGAGGGGAAAGGAAGGGGGGGGGGGAGAGGGAAAAAAGGGAGAAGAGGGAAGGGTTGGGGGGGGGGGGAAAAAGGGGGGGGGGGGGGGGGAAAGGGGGTAGGGAAGGGTGTTGGATTGAAGGGGGAAGAGGAATGGCGAGAAATTTACGTTGAATGACAGCACAGTTAGTGTTTAAGGGAGAGAGAGGGATACCTACCCTATAGCAGTTGCAATTAGGCTCAAAAGGCACCCGGGATTCCAAGAGTAATAAATGGGGTGGAAAATTCCAGTCTCAACCCTCCGGTTAGAGGGGGGCTTGCTAGGGTGGCAAAGTTTAAATTTAGGCCCTGTGGATATTTGGGGAGGGTAGATGTTACTAACAATGTAACCAGTTCAAAGTAGCAGAGTAGAGCAAGCGGCGTCATAGGGAAGTATGAAAGTGCTTACCTGATTGGAAATATTCTGATTAAATCCCCTATTTTTCCCTCCCCCTTCCCATACATTTAGCCTCCCGTGTCCGCCCTGGATGGGACACCCCCCTTTGTGGGGACCCCAGGTACTTCCTTCTGAACCCCCGTGGGACCTGAGCGGTGAGTGATGCCTATTTTTTATTCTACTCCCACTGCTACCATTTTACTGATGTCATTGATTTCAATTCAAAAACGACTCTTTACAGTTTTAACCTCTTCGCGCCCGCGCTATAGCCGAAAGACGGCTGCAGCGCGGACGCTCCCTGCAGGGAGGACGTCCCTGGACGTCCTGTTGTTTACTTCCCTAATGCGCGCTCCTGAGAGCGCGCATCGGGGAAGTTCTGTGCTGGCCGTGTCCGTCGGACACGGCCGGTCACAGATCGCTGTAAATGGCCAATTACAGCGGCCGTTTACAGCGAGATCGGCGTGTCCAATGAGAGATGATCTCATATGGAAACATATGAGATCATCTGTCAGCGCCGCTCTCTCTCCTCACACAGACAGCGTGTGGGGAGAGAGAGAACAACGGCTGCAGCGCCGTAAGTAAAAAAAAAAAAAAAAAACGAAAAAACTAAATGTGCGATCTGTGTCCCCATCCACCTGCCACCATCCACCTGTCACCATCCACACCATCCACACCATCCACCTGTCCCCATCCACCTGTCACCATCCACCTCATCCACCTGTCCCCATCCACCTGTCCCCATCCACCTGCCACCATCCACCTGCCACCATCCACCCCATCCACCTGTCACCATCCACCCGTCCCCATCCACCTGTCCCCATCCACCCCATCCACCTGTCACCATCCACCTGTCCCCATCCACCCGTCCCCATCCACCCGTCACCATCCACCCGTCCCCATCCACCCGTCCCCATCCACCTGTCCCCATCCACCCCATCCACCTGTCCCCATCCACCACATCCACCTGTCCCCATCCACCTGTCCCCATCCACCTGTCCCCATCCACCTGCCACCATCCACCTGCCACCATCCACCCCATCCACCTGTCCCCATCCACCCGTCCCCATCCACCCGTCCCCATCCACCCGTCACCATCCACCCGTCACCATCCACCCCATCCACCCGTCACCATCCACCTGTCCCCATCCACCTGTCCCCATCCACGTGTCATCAGTGCCACATCAGTGCCATCTGTCATCAGTGCCATATCAGTGTCACGTGTCATCAGTGCCACATATTAGTGCCATCTGTCATCAGTGCCATCTGTCATTAGTGTCACGTGTCATCAGTGCCACGTATTAGTGCCACATGATAGTGCCACGTATTAGTGCCATCTGTCATCAGTGCCATCTGTCAGTGTCACATGTCATCAGTGCCCCGTATTAGTGCCGTCTGTCATCAGTGTCACGTGTCATCAGTGCCCCATACTACTGCCATCTGTCACCAGTGCCACATCTGTGTAACATGTCATCAGTGCCACGTATCAGTGCCACCTGTCGTCAGTGTCACGTGTCATTGTCCTGGTGCTCCAGGGCCTTCAGAAGTGTAATAGGTAGTCAACAAGTTAGATGTGTAATTTATGCTCCTAGAACACGTGATGGCTCTCCCTGCATGTTGGGCCTCTCTATGTGGCCAGGCTGTGGAAAAGTCCCACATATGTGGTATCGTAATACTCAGGAGGAGTAGCAGAATTTATTTTGGGGTGTCATTTGTGGTATACACATTCCATGTGAGAGAAATAACCTATTAGAATGACAATTTTGTGAAAAAAAATAAAAAAATAATTAATTTTGCAAAGAATTGTGGGAAAAAAATGACAGCATCAAAAAGCTCACTATGCCTCTTACTAAATACCTTGGAATGTCTACTTTCAAAAAAGTGGTCATTTGGGGGGGTATTTGTACTTTCCTGGCATGTTCGGGTCACAAGAAATGAGATAGGCCACCAGTACATCAGGTGTGATCTATTTTATATGATTTGCACCACAGTTTGTAGAGTCTGTAACTTTCACAAAGACCAAATAATATCCACTAATTTGGGTTATTTTTACCAAAGATTTGTGGCAGTATAAATTGTGGCCAAAATTTATGAAGAAAAATTTATAATTTGCAAAATTTTATCACAGAAACAAAGAAAATGCGTTTTTTTTTCAAAATTTTCGGTCTTTTTTCATTTATAGCGCAAAAAAATAAAAAACCCAGAGGTGATCAAATACCACCAAAAGAAAGCTCTATTTGTGGGAAAAAAAGGACAAAAAATTCATTTGGGTTCAGTATTGCATGGCTGAGTAATTGTCATTCAAAGTGTGAGAGCACCGAAAGCTGAAAATTGGTCTGGGCAGGAAGGGTGTTTAAGTGCCCAGTAAGCAAGTGGTTAAGATTGTATTTTTTCTTGCTCCAGATGCTTTAAACTCTCCTGAGGAAGCGATTTTTCGCGAAACTAGTTGAGAAAAACTGTCGGCATCTACTCATTATCCCCCTACAAGGATCTTGGAACTATGTAAACTACAATTATTGTTTTATGTCTCAATTTATGTAACACTGTATCTGCAACCCTACGTTTGGGCTGCATACACGTAAATGTCTATTTGTGTATTTTTTTGTTATCTCTCTAATAAATATTGAATTTTTATATACTTACTGTTTAAATTTCTGGGTATCGATATAGTCCATCATTCCCACAGGTGTCGTATGGCAACACTAGGGAGTAGTCCATACAGATGCACCTATCTTTTTACATTAATTGCTTAGGATGATGATACCCACCCCTATCCTTTTTTGATATTTAACATAGAGGCTCTATCAACACATTTCCATATTTAGGGTGGATAATACACCCAGGGTCCACAATTGACCCGATTTTCTCCCTCCCTTTCCCCTTTCCTATGCCTCTTAAAAGATAATCTTTACCTCTTTTAAATACCTATACCAGATCTATTTTGACCTACCCAATTGCTACAAATTCTTCAATTTCTCGCCCCCCACTTTAGCCCAATTTATTCATAGAAGTGACTTAGGGACAAGCAATCTCACGGCTCCCAGCTTTGGGCACCTAGTACCGACACCTGTGGGAATATGGACGTTCTCGGCCCAGCTTGGGCTGATTTCATGTCCACCATTGAGACAGGATGCCTAACCAATCAGAAAACTGAAGATTATACTAAAATGTTTTTAGACAGGATGTTTAATTTGCTAAAAAAGAAATCCCACCTCCATTGGCATACTCACTATTTTGAACATTATATCAAGGAAAAAGTATGCCCACTCGGGCTGCGTATCCAAGTATTTCCAACTATCAAAGATCCGTCTCCTGATTTTTAAAAAATCATGGGAAGATGTACTAACCAAATGTAGTGTGGAACTTATGATCCAACTAACTTCCCAATACTACCTTGATATGAAAATACTTGAAGGTGAAATTGATTGCCTTAATACCCAATTCCCTAAAATCATGGAATCCCCCTCTTTTAAAGAGAAATGGAAAGAGGTAAAAGAACGATTGGAATTACTAAACAAAGAAATTATTGTAAAAAAGCAGGGCAAGTTTTTCCAGGACAAACTTGCCTTCTCTGAAGGCTATGCCTACAAATGGGGCAATAAACAATCAACTAGAAGAACCGCACGCAACAGGGTACCCAAGGACACCACTACTGCCACTGACTTAACTGAATCTGACTCCTCAATTTCTTCACTTTCTTCACAGGTTGCATCATCGTCCACACGAGCACGCGCACCGGGTATCCCCCGTAAGAGGTCACTCACTGGTGAGGATCACCCTACAAAAGATTCCAAAAAGGGTAAAAAACATGCCAAGTCACAGAAGTCGACACGCCTACCCAATCCTGGGGCACATGCCCCGACCACCAATTCACAGTCCACTTTGCATCACATTATCCCTAAAATACTTAACACTAATACACAAACACTATTCCCAAACGGGGGTTTTTTTACCACCGGCACTCCAGGAATCCAACCGGCGAGGAAGCCTGGACTCATATGTCCTAAAAACTCCAGCACCCAGCCACACATAGTAATTCCCCTGCCCCCAACACCTAAATCAACCTCAGAAAACCTTAATATTATCAATCTCACCCCATACTCCCTTACCAAGGAGGAGGAGTCCGTGTTACAACTGGGCTTGGGTTTCTGTCCCTCCCAATCTATTGATATATACGAGTCAATTAAAGATCTTTACCTGTTTGCCCGCAACCTTACATATCACTTTATCTTTGATAAAGATCGCTATAACCTAAATCTTGAAAAACAACTTGCTGAAAAAACAAAAAACTTTTCCATGCGGGAATTTAGAGCCTTAAGAGACTTGATGTTGCTCTATGAGGAGGGTTCAACTGAGACCTTGGAACCAGGAGAGAGAGAGGCCTCGCGGCCCCCCTCATCCCTCATCCCTCTCCCTCGGTCCAACAGCCACCCCACAAAAATCCTGTCCAACCAATAAAAACACTAAACTCAAACTTACTTCTCTGGCTTTTCCTGACCTAATGACTTGCCCCGCTATATGGGCATTCGTACATGAATGCATTAATTCCCTCAAAAAACAACATTGGCCGGAATTACCTTCCAATCTTAATATCAAGCAGAAAAAAGCCATCCGTACTCTAGACAATAAAGAGGATTTCATCATCAAAAAAATCTGATAAAGGTGGAAACCTAGTGCTTATGACACATCACCAGTACCAAGGGATGTGTCTCAAGGTACTATCTAACTCCACATGGTACGCCCCGATTAGCCATCTTACAGTGCAGGGATTCACTACAGAATTTCGGCACCTTGTAACGGGAGCCTATTGGCAAGGTCTAATCGATGAGGACACCTTTAAATTTATTAACACACAAAAACCCAGAGATCCCACATTTTATACTCTCCCTAAAACCCATAAAAGCTTAACAAATCCCCCGGGCCGCCTGATCGTATCGGGTATGGGATCCTTAACTGAAAATGCCAGCAAGCTGGTGGATACCTTTCTTATGCCACATGTACTAAGTCTACCGTCTTACATTAAAGACACTACGGACCTGCTCCGCCACATTGAGGGGGTCCAGATCCCTCCGGACGCCCTCCTCGTGGCAGTTGATGTCGAGGCCCTTTACTCGAGCATCCCCCACGAGCAGGGCGTCCGGATGGCTGGAGCCTTCCTCATGGAGCAAGACCATAATACCTGGCTCTTAAACCACTTTATCCTTCAGCTCCTTGAATTTATACTAACGAGAATTTTTTTTACATTTATGGACCAGTATTATTTACAAACCCAAGGGGTAGCCATGGGTACGTCATGTGCACCCTCTTACGCTAACCTTTATTTGGGAGGTTGGGAACGTTCTATATTTGGTGATGAGGCGTTGCAACCTTTTTTAAATCATGTACTATGCTGGTATAGGTACATTGATGACCTGTTTATTATTTGGACCAGCTCACCTCAAACTCTTACTGACTTTATTGAACATCTTAATATCAATCAATTTAACCTTACTTTTACGTTCTCATTTGACCACAAATCAATACCATTTCTGGATCTCCTTATCTGCAAAAATAGCTCGGGTGGATTGGTTACGAATCTTTTTAGAAAACCAACTGCCGGCAATACGCTGCTACATGCCACCAGCTCGCATCCCCGCCCCTTAGTGCGCAGCATCCCGTATGCCCAATATCTGAGACTGAGGCGCAACTGCACTGAGGACTCGGATTTTTGCATACAGGCAGCTGCCCTTCGGGAACGCCTTCTTGCCCGCGGCTACACCAGCACCAAACTTAAAAAGGCATTCAATAAAGCATACGCCAGGACACGCCAGTCCTTATTATATGGCTCCCCTCGTCCCGAATACCCAGCAACTGTCAAAATCGTTACAAAATTCTCTATTCACCACAACATCTTCCGTAGTGTCTTGTCGAATCACTGGCATTTGCTGACTGATCACCATATCCTCCGCAATTATCTCCGGCCCACCCCGGAACTAGTTTTCAAGAAAGCAACCACCTTAGGTGACCAACTTACCAGCAGCCACTATAGAAAGGACCCACGGCCCTGTCTGGGCCCTAAAGGCACCTTTCGATGTGGAGACTGCCCCAAATGCCCATGGATCTTAGAGGGCACCTCCTATATCCTTCCGAATGGCGAAACTTTTTACCCCACTCAACACGCCGATTGTAGCACCAAAGGCGTAGTGTACCTAATGGTTTGCTCCTGCAATGCATTTTATGTAGGGAAGACCGCTAGGGAACTGCGCCAAAGAATGGGAGACCACCTCTATTATTCCTCCAGTGGCAAGTTAACCTCGGTGGGCCGACACATTGGTATCCATCATCGATACAAACCTGAAGTGGCCAAATTCCTAGTATTGGAAGTAATAGCGGAGAACCCGAGGGGGGGTGACTGGGACCGAGAGATTCTAAGACGAGAATCGCTTTGGATAGAAAGACTCGATGCCCTCATCCCCCCAGGACTCAATGAGGCCCATACATATAAACATTTCCTTAAATAAATAATATAATCTGTTTAAACACTCACTATATGGGACCCCATTATAATGTTTGTTTGTCTGACCGAATACTGCTAATGTGCCACTGTTCACCACGGGCCACGGCCTGTGTGGCCCAGATCTGATACGCCATTGGGGTTGTTTCATTGTTCTATGCTCACTTCTCAAGTTATTGTATCTTTTACAGATTTCAAAAATGAAAACCTATGGTGAGAATTTGACCTAAAGAATTTGTACCCAATGTATTAAACTGTTTTGCCAATAATATATGTATTTGGGACTTGCCGATCCCGATGTGACAGTAGGGCATTCATGGTCAATGTGTGCCCCCTGCACTGCGGGACCCATAATGCCCCAAGATAATACTCTTAGTAATGCACTAGTATTGTTCAAATGTCTAGCGATATTCATTTGTATTGTAAGTTTCTTTAAACGGCCCCATTCACCGCCCCGGCCCCTCTTTTTGGGTACTCAGCGGGGACACAAGGAGTTAATTCTCCCCAGAGCGGACACACGCCTCTCCAACACGGCGAGCAACTCTCCCTTACAAGGGAGATCTCGCGGTGTTTCCCCTCTCCATGCTTTGCTATGACAGGGGTCAGTGTGCGCGCGCACTCAGTTTACGATGCGCACGCACGTTGGGAGCGGCGGACCCGGTGACGTCATCGCTTGGCGCCGCTGCGCCGAATACAGACTTCCGGGTTGGAGGCATATAAGGTGGCTGTCTGCCGCCTTTACTTGTGGTAGGCCTAGCACCCGGGATTTAATCAGAATATTTCCAATCAGGTAAGCACTTTCATACCCTATGACGCCGCTTGCTCTACTCTGCTACTTTGAACTGGTTACATTGTTAGTAACATCTACCCTCCCCAAATATCCACAGGGCCTAAATTTAAACTTTGCCACCCTAGCAAGCCCCCCTCTAACCGGAGGGTTGAGACTGGAATTTTCCACCCCATTTATTACTCTTGGAATCCCGGGTGCCTTTTGAGCCTAATTGCAACTGCTATAGGGTAGGTATCCCTCTCTCTCCCTTAAACACTAACTGTGCTGTCATTCAACGTAAATGTCTCGCCATTCCTCTTCCCCCTTCAATCCAACACCCTTCCCTACCCCCTTTCCTCCCCCCCCCCTTTTTCCCACCCACCCCCCCAACCCTTCCCTCTTCTCCCCTTTTTCCCCCTTCCCCCCCCTTCCTTTCCCCTCTCAATCTTTTTTCCCCCCTTTACCCTCCCAAATCCCTTCAACATCCCGGGTCCCCTCCCCTCCCCCCCCCCCCCCCCCCCCTCCCTCCGTCCCTTTCTCCCCCCCCCCCCTTCCCCCCCCCCCCCCCCCCCATCTCCCCCTGCTTTTCCCTCCCCTCCTTCCCCCCTCTTTCCTCCCTTCCCACCCCCTTATCCCCTATTTTTCCCTCCCCCTTCCCATTCCCAAACCCTTCCCCTTTCTTTTTTCCTGTTTTCCCCCCTTTTCCCCTTTTATTCCATATTCCTCAACTCCTTTCAATTAATGGCACTACCGTTTTTACTTCTTCTAAAGCATAACATATCTATATTTACAAACTAAACCCTTCTTGGTTTACCTACCCCCAGCACTAATTGCACTATACCATACATTTAGCCTCCGTGTCCGCCCTGGACGGGACACCCCCCTTTGTGGGGACCCCAGGTGCTTCCTTCTGAACCCCCGTGGGACCTGAGCGGTGAGTGATGCCTATTTTTTATTCTACTCCCACTGCTACCATTTTACTGCTGTCATTGATTTCAATTCAAAAACGACTCTTTACAGTTTTATGATTGTATTTTTTCTTGCTCCAGATGCTTTAAACTCTCCTGACGAAGCGATTTTTCGCGAAGCTAGTTGAGAAAAACTGTCGGCATCTACTCATTATCCCCCTACAAGGGATCTTGGAACTATGTAAACTACAATTATTGTTTTAGGTCTCAATTTATGGAACACTGTATCTGCAACCCTACGTTTGGGCTGCATACACGTAAATGTCTATTTGTGTATTTTTTTGTTATCTCTCTAATAAATATTGAATTTTTATATACTTACTGTTTAAATTTCTGGTGTAACCTGGGGGACAGGTAGCAGGTACAAAGCTCACTGGGATGGGCTGTTTAGTAAGGCACAAATACCAAATCCACTTGAGATAGTGAAAACAGTGCTGGGTTTATCAAAACAGAAATAACCAAACAAAAGTCCTAGCCGTGTCTCGGCTCTAACTATAACATACACCGTCTCTATCAGGCTGAGCAAGCCTACCGCTTGTCAGCTTCTGTAAAGAGTTTTTAAAGGGTTTTACCAACCTTTTGGCTCCTTACAAACCATCCCTGTTTGTGTGTCCCAGGCAGAGAGCAAAGGCTGTTTGCTCAGGTGAGCTTAAATTAGCCTGGAAAGGAGGACCAAGATCCGAACTGGATCATGTCTCAGAGACCTCTGAATGTATATGAGAGGAGCCTGGGAGATGTATAAACCCCGAACAGGACTTCTCCTGGCTCTCTCTGGGACGCTCTGCTACATATCCTCCCCCCTTATTTCAACCCCAGGGTTGGAACACCTGTGGCCCAACAGGAGTGAACACGGGACAGGGCATCTACATTTCCCATCTCCACACCTGGCCTGTGTTTTACGGTGAAGGAGTAATCCTGTAGAGCCAAAAACCACCGGTTCACCTGTCTATTAGTCTCCTTCTTTTGGGCCATCCATTTCAGGGGAGCATGGTCAGTTATTAAGTCAAACTGGCGCCCTAACAAATAGTATCTGAGTGCGTCCACGGCCCATTTTATGGCTAAACATTCTTTTTCAATGACTGCATACTTTTTCTCATGGTCATTGAGCTTTCTGCTTAGGTACACGACAGGGTGTTCTTCCCCATTGTATACCTGTGACAGTACCGCCCCGATACCAACATCAGACGCATCTGTCTGAACCAAAAACTTTCTGGAGAAATCGGGAGAGTACAGTACTGGCTGTGCACACAGAGCCTTCTTCAGGACCTGGAAAGACTCCTCTGCTACTGGGGACCATTTCACCATTACCGAGTCTTTCCCTTTCGTAAGGTCTGTCAGAGGGGCAGCTATAGTTGCAAAATTTGGGATAAATCTTCTATAATACCCCGCAATACCAAGAAAGGCCCTGACCTGCTTTTTGTTTGCAGGGCGTGGCCATTCCTGGATGGCTGCTATTTTACTCACTTGTGGTTTTATGACACCACGGCCAATAGTGTAGCCCAAATACTTGGCTTCCTCTAGACCAATGGCACATTTTTTTGGATTTGCCGTAAAACCTTCTTTGAAGAGGGAATCAAGAACAGCCTGGACACGAGGCAAGTGAGACTCCCAATCAGTACTATGTACCACTATGTCATCTAGATAGGCTGCTATCGTCGGTGGGGTTTTAGGGTCCTGTCCATGGCCCTCTGAAATGTCGCGGGGGCATTTTGCAACCCAAAAGGCATTTATTTATATTGAAAGGAACCGTCTGGGGTCACGAACGCAGTCTTCTCTTTGGCGCTACCAGTTAGGGGTATTTGCCAATACCCTTTTGTCAAGTCCAAAGTGGTAAGATAGCGAGCCTTGCCAAGTCGGTCTATAAGTTCGTCTACTCTGGGCATTGGGTATGTGTCAAACTTTGTCACCGCATTAAGTTTCCTGAAGTTGTTACAGAACCTCCACGTGCCATCCGGTTTTGGGACTAACACGATGGGGCTAGACCAGTCACTATTGGATTCCTCAATGACATCCAGCTCCAACATTTTTTTTACTTCCTTGCTGATGTCCTTTCTCCTTGCTTCAGGAATTCGGTAAGGTTTGAGCTTGACACGTACCCCAGGTTCAGTAACAATATCATGCTGAACTGCTGAAGTCGTGCCAGGTAACTCTGAAAACTTCTCTCTATTCCTTATCAGGAATTCTCTAGTGTCCTGTTTTTGGGAATATGAGAGGGTGTCTGGAATCGTGACCTCAGGGATGAGAGGGGACTCAGTACCCGTAGGCGTTACTAGGAGAGAGGCCTCGCATTTAACGCCATTCTATCCTTCCAGGGTTTTAACAGGTTTATATGGTAAACCTGTTCGGGCTTCCTTTTCCCTGGTTGATAAACCTTGTAGTTGACCTCCCCAACTCTCTCAATTACTTCAAAGGGACCCTGCCACTTAGCCAGGAACTTGCTCTCAACAGTGGGAACTAACACCAGGACCCTGTCACCAGGTGAGAAAACACGGAGTTGTGCCCCCCTGTTATATATTCTCTGTTGGGCTGCCTGGGCCTGCAGTAAGTGTTCTTTTACCACTGGCATGATCGCTGCAATCCTCTCCTGCATTTGGGCAATATGCTCAATGACACTTTTATGGGGTGTCTGTTCTCCCTTCCAAGTTTCTTTGGCTATGTCTAAGAGTCCCCGAGGGTGTCTCCCATAAAGCAACTCAAATGGGGAGTACCCCGTAGAGGACTGGGGAACCTCCCTGATGGCAAACATCAAGTATGGTATCAGGAAGTCCCAGTTTTTCCCATCCCGTCCACAACCTTTTTTAACATGCTCTTTAACGTCTTATTGAAGCGTTCCACTAAGCCATCCGTTTGAGGATGATACACTGAGGTTCGCAGCTGCGTCACCTTAAATAACTTGCAGAGCTCCCTAGTTATTCGCGACATAAACGGGGTGCCCTGGTCTGTAAGGATTTCTTTCGGGATGCCAACCCGACTGAACACCATAAACAGTTCTTTGGCAATGTTTTTAGCAGACGCGGCACGTAGGGGAACTGCTTCAGGGTAACGGGTAGCATAATCCATGATTACGAGGATATGCTGATGACCCCGGGCAGACTTGGGAAGTGGGCCCACAAGGTCCATGGCAATCCTCTCAAAGGGCACTTCAATGATAGGCAAGGGCACTAAAGGACTTCGGAAGTGGGATAGTGGGGCTGACATCTGACACACAGGACAGGATTGACAGTAATTCTTAACATCTTTCTGTATCCCGGGCCAGTAAAACCTGCGCAACACCCTTTCAGTCGTTTTTTCAACCCCTAAATGGCCTCCTAGCAAGTGCCCATGGGCAAGTTCTAACACCAGCCGTCTGTATGGCTTAGGGACCACCAACTGCTCAACCACTTCATCATTCATTTTACATACACGATACAGTAAATCCTCATTGCTGCTGAAATAAGGAAAACAGGGCCTGTCCCCGGGTTCGACAGGTACATCATTAATCACTATTACATTTTCCCAGGCCCTGGAAAGGGTATGGTCTTTTCTCTGCTCAGTAACAACATTTTCCTTATGCACATTAAGGTCATCAAACTCTAACATAGGCTCGGGGTCAGCAGACGGCTGTCCGGCTCTACTGGTAGTGGGGACCTCCTCAGGGTCCTCCAGCTCTCCTGCCATAACCGATAGAGGAAAAGCCGGGGAGCCCTGAGAAGAGTCCCCTGAATCCACGTTGTCAGTAGTGGCCAGGAATTCTGGCTCTGCGACTGAGTCAGGTACTGCGACCGAGTTGGGATGATATCACAGTTCCCAAAACTTAGGGAAGTCCCTACCAATGATGGCCTCATGCACCAAGTGGGGAACAAGTCCAACCGGATAGGTCACCGTACCTAAACCAGTTTTAAACTGAACAGTGGTTACAGGATACTCCCGGGTATTCCCATATATACAGATCACAGCAACATTTTTAGCATGATACTTCACAGGTTCAATCATTTCCGCTGTAACCAAAGTCACTAGACTTCCAGAGTCCAGCAAGGCTGTAATAGGCTTATCATTCACAGTCATTTGGCACATTGGTTTTCTCATATTTGGGGTTGCAGTGCATGAAACCGCTGCAAACATAGACTGCCTTCTAATAGATAAATCACACTGCATTGGTTCATCTGTCAATGGACAATGTGCCGCAACATGTCCCATTTCTTGGCAACGAAAACACCTGACGTTTCCCCAGTTTGGTTTGCTGACAGGCACTGGCTTCCCTTGTTTGGGATGCCAAGCTTCAGTCCTGGCACCAAAAATCCTCCCCCCTTTTTCCTTGCCATGCTTACCACCCACTTCCCCTGGAACAGTCTTACCGGTTGCCTGGGGAGACCGTGGCTTTGGGCGGAAAGTCCGTGCGGCTGTAGGGGTGGTGACCAGGTTCTTTGCAGCAAAATACCTTTCAACGAGTTCCACCAGGTGGGTTGCCGAATTGGGGTCTCCTTGACTCACCCACTCCTGCAGGGAAATGGGTAGTGACCTCAGAAACTGGTCCATGACCACACGCTCCACTATTTGTGGCCCAGACAGGGACTCCGGCTGTAGCCATTTCCTCACCAGGTGAATTAGGTCGAACATCTGCGATCTTGGAGGCTTCTCGTCTTGGAAGGACCAGCTGTGGACCCGCTGTGCTCGAACTGCTAAAGTGACACCAAGTCGTGCCAGTATTTCCTGTTTGACCTTTTCATAGTCTGCTGCTTCTGCTGACTCCAAATCATAGTAGGCCTCCTGCGATTCCCCAGTAAGCAACGGGGCGACCAGTCCTGCCCACTGGGTTTTAGGCCAACCTTCCCTCTCAGCGGTCCGTTCAAACGTTAGCAGAAAGGCCTCTGGATCATCATCTGTAGTCATCTTAGACAAAAAGCGAGCCACATGGATGGCTGAGGGCTTGTCTCCAACATTATCAATGTTAGCAGGTGACCACTGTGCTATTGTCTCCACAACCTCAGACAAGGTTTTCCTATCTGCTTTTGCATCAGTGGCTAGCTGTTCAAACAGCCTCTGCGATTGTTCCTGTGCGATAGCATTAGCTTGCTGTTGTGCAGCGTTTGCTTGCTGTTGTGCCGCGTGGAGTGCAGCGTTTGTTTTCTGCTGTTCAGCGTGGAATGCAGCATTAGCTTGCTGTTGTGCAGCGTTTGCTTGCTGTTGTGCAGCGTTTGCTTGCTGTTGTGCAGCGTGGAGTGCAGCGTTTGTTTTCTGCTGTGCAGCGTTTGCTTGCTGTAGTGCAGCATTTGTTTTCTGCTGTTCAGCGGTTGCTTGTTGTTGTGCAGCTTGGAGTGCAGCGTTTGTTTTCTGCAGTGCAGCGTTTGTTTGCTGCTGCGCAGCATTGGATATCATCAACTGTTTTAGGATTTCCTCCATGTTTAGTTACTCTAGGTACTGGCCTTTTAAGTAGTAACTTACTACAGCTGCCCGCTGAAATCCACCATATGTAACCTGGGGGACAGGTAGCAGGTACAAAGCTCACTGGGATGGGCTGTTTAGTAAGGCACAGATACCAAATCCACTTGAGATAGTGAAAACAGTGCTGGGTTTATTTGATTTAAATACAAGTCCATACACAGGTGCTGCACAGTCTTCCAGAAAACACATCAAAACAGAAATAACCAAACAAAAGTCCTAGCCGTGTCTCGGCTCTAACTATAGCATACACCGTCTCTAACTATCAGGCTGAGAAATCCTACCGCTTGTCAGCTTCTGTAAAGAGTTTTTAAAGGGTTTTACCAACCTTTTGGCTCCTCACAAACCATCCCTGTTTGTGTGTCCCAGGCAGAGAGCAAAGGCTGTTTGCTCAGGTGAGCTTAAATTAGCCTGGAAAGGAGGACTAAGATCCGAACTGGATCATGTCTCAGAGACCTCTGAATGTATATGAGAGGAGCCTGGGAGATGTATAAACCCCGAACAGGACTTCTCCTGGCTCTCTCTGGAACGCTCTGCTACACTGGGTATCGAGATAGTCCATCATTCCCACAGGTGTCGTATGGCAACACTAGGGAGTAGTCCATACAGATGCACCTATCTTTTTACATTAATTGCTTAGGATGATGATACCCACCCCTATCCTTTTTTGATATTTAACATAGAGGCTATATCAACACATTTGCATAACCTTTCTGTAGGAAGCGAGTCTTCAAAAACTCTGCCTCCTTCAGAAAGTCCTCCTGTAAGCAGCAATTCCTCCTTAATCTGAGGAATAGGCTCATTAGGGACAGACCTAAGCCAGGAATCATGATGGCAGCTGTCCGTCCCTATGTAGCCATTCCTGTCAGTGTCTTTAATATATGTGGACGTAACAAGTCTATCATTTTCTACCCTGATTTGTAGGTCTAAAAAAATGTATGGCAGAGGTGCTAGCCTCATGCTGGAGAACAATGCCCCGATCATTGGAGTTAAGTTCACCAATGAACAGATCCAAAGAGGCACGATCTCCTTCCCATAGGAGGAGGACGTCATCAATGTATCAACCCCAGAAGATCAAATTGGTCCTCCGTTGATCATAGATGACGTCCTCCTCCCATTTGGCCATACTTGGTGCAACTTGGCACCCATCGCCACTCCTCGACCTTGCAAATAATAAGAGCCATTAAACCAAAAATAATTGTGGCTCATGGCAAAGTCAAGGAGGTGGAGAAGGAACTGCCACTGCAACCTACAGATGCCCGAATCCCTCTCCAAGAAACATTTCATGGCCTCTCTGCCATGATGATGAGAAATGAGTGTATAAAGTGACAACATTTTACTTAAAGGAGAAAACCCATAAGAACTCAAAAAATTCCTTAGGAATCTCCACTTACCTTATCCAGCTGCAGGGTTCTGTGGTAAACCAGACAGACCCAATCTTCACCACTCACGGTGGGCTCCGTTTAAAAAAACCCTCAGGAACCAGGGCCCCTTTTTAATCGGGGGATCCACACTCCTGGACCCGTAAAGCACCCCATCAGAAAATATGGCTGAACAAAACCAAGCACTGGATCCCGGGGTCCAGCTCTCTAAAAAGAGAAGCGTTACAGGCAAAACCTCGTTTCTTCCGACACGAGGCCCAGGTACTAGTCAATTTGGCCCGAAAAGACACTTTGAATGGATCCGGCTGCATAGCTTGGCCCAGCAAAGGAATATTCCAGTGGAGCTCAGCCTAGCACATCTTTACTCGTGACCAACACCAAAGACACTGGCGAAAAAACTGGAGGTACTCCCAGTAAGGGGAGCTAAACTTCCTGTCTAAGGTGTGCCAATGTCCATCAACTAAAAGGTGCCTATATAACCATACAGTAACTACTGTGGCTCTGTGTCCCGTGATGTACGATAACGAAAAGGTATTTAGCCTTGTCATTTAAAGAAATACCACATACACTGTAGTTAATAACTGCATAATCCAGGGGGGACACCAGTAAAGTCATAATGTGACACTTTAATGAAATTCTGCCAAGTTCCCTTTTCAGGCAGGCCTTTCTACAGCTCACCACTTACCCACTCATACTTACCTTTGCCATGTTTACCCACCCATATGTCCTTCTACTGCAGCCAATGCATAATACCCCCTGCATCTTGACATGGAGGAACATGTGACCAGTGATGTAAGTAACTGAGTTAAAATAAACTGAGTTACCTAACGCAGTTACTTTAGAGGGTAACTAGTAATCTAACTGATTACTTTTCCCCTCATGGTAACTCAGTTCCCATTACTTTGGCTTAGTTACCCCAATTACATCTACCGCCACTAGATGGGAGTAGTGTAATTCCGGTGTCCTGCCGAAAAAGTTCCCCCACCGGATAAGGACCCCCTGTACTGCGCAGGCGCAGGGCTTGCGCAGTACGAAGGACTACGGAGCTTCTGAAAATAGCCGAACCTAAACAGCTCTGAGTGAACTCTACACCGCGCAGGCGCAGTTAACATGTAATTGTACGAGGCGATGCCGCACGCTCCTGATGCTCGTGCTACTCTGCAAGGGGCGTCTATCGTGTAAGTAAGGGGCGGGTCTAGTATTACTGTAACCAAGGGGCGCATTTATTATTATTGCTATATATCGAGCTCTGCCCATTAATTTAACATTCGCCCTCTTCTGTAGCCATCCGCCCCTTACACAATATAATAATAGACCCGCCACTTGCTTACATGCTATAACAGATCTGCCCCTTAGTTAGAGTAGTAATAGAGCAGCCCCTTGGTTACACGATATATAACAATAATAATAAATGCGCCCCTTGCTTACAGTAATACTAGACCTGCCCCTTAGTTACACGTATAGAATATTTAAAAAAAAAGTCAGTTACTTTGCTGCGTAACTAATTACTTTTCCAATGTGGTAACTGAGTTACTAACGCAATTACTTTTTGGGAGAAGTAATTTGTAACTTAACTAATTACTTTTTTAAAGTAAGATGACCAACACTGCATGTGACCTCCTCCAATGGAGAACTTCTCAGGTCTGAACACTTACAAGAGACCAGTACTCCACACATATTCTTTACTCTTTTACTCTTTAAGCCAATCGATTGATGTTTCTAGGCCATGTAGATCCTTCTCTTTCTCCTAGAAATCCTGGTAGATTATATCATGAAGTAAAAAAGCAAAGCATACTTAGTATTGCCCACCATTGGCCATGCACCCCATAACTTCCTATTTTAGGATTCCAAAGTACAGATATGGCGTTCACACTGTTCGGGCTATAAACATAATTTTTGCTCATAAAACACAAAAAATAAAAGCTCAAGCAGTAAAGCTTATGTATAAAATGTATTTAATACAAAATGCATGCAATATCCAATATGCACATATCAAATGTATTCAGTAATCCATTTACAGCAACATTATTCCATATGAGACACTTCGTCCATCACCAAACCTGACAGCTCTTTATGAGGGCTTTCAGTGCAGTAATACAGTCCGGACTTTTGTCCTTTAGCGCAATTCCTAGTAGTACCGGCTTGTTCTTCGACTCTTGAGATACAAAGCTAACCAAATTCTTGCCACAGACGTGAACCAGAGGCTGGAGAAATAAGAATAAAGAATATGATTAAAAAAAAAAAGTGGACTTTTATTTCCTTACTTGTACTAGGAAAATGTCAGGTGGAACATAAATAGTTGCTTTGTGCATCATGGACACATTCACACCTTCCATGTTTATTCTCACTAAACAAAACGTATTGCTTCGGGTCAACCAGTTTCAGTAAGATTCATATATCAATATGTAAAAGCCTCAGGGAAGTATCTTTACATGTTGCATGTTACACCCATATTCAGGATGCAACATGATACTAAAGCACATGCCAGTACCCCAATCCAATCCCATGTTGTAGTCTTCTCTACAGATCATGGATGCAATGCTTTACAAGCGCCTAAGGGAAAAAAAACGAAAATTGCATATTTTTTAACCTGAAAAAGAACATGCGTTTATTCTTTTTGAAAGGGCTCGGAAAGTAACGGCACCCGTGGCTGTTCCTTCAAAGCGCATGCACCAGTAATGTCACTGGCTGCATGTAATTCAAATATCTCCCAAACTATAAGCTTACCTATAGGTAAATGTCTGCAGAAAAGGTGAACTTATACTTTAACCACTTGCCGACCAGCTCAGTTACATATACAGAGGTTGGCAGTAGAGCTGCACGATTTCGGCTAAAATGAGAATCACAATTTTTTACTCAGAATAAAGATCACGATTCTCGCGGCGTAACATCATCATTCACATTATACAAAAAAATGGGCTAACTTTACTGTTTGTTTTTGTATTTTTACCCAAAAAATTGCGTTTGAAAGACCACTGTGCAAAAAAAGGGTGACATAAAATATTGCAACAATCGCCATTTTATTCTCTAGAGTCTCTGCTAAAAAAAATAATTATATATATATATATATATATATGTTTGGGGGTTCCAAGTAATCTTCTAGCAAAAAATACTGATTTTAACTTTGTAAAAATAAACGGAGTTACTTAACGCAGTTACTTTAGAGGGTAACGAGTAATCTAACTGATTACTTTTCCCCTCATGGTAACTCAGTTCCCATTACTTGGGCGGCGTTACCCCAATTACATCTACTGCCACTAGATGGCAGTAGTGTAATTCCGGTGTCCTGCCGAAAAAGTTCTCCCGCCGGATAAGGACCCTCTATACTGCGCAGGGCTTGCGCAGTACGAATGACTACGGAGCTTACAAAAATTGCCAAACTCTACACCCCGCAGTTAACATGTAATTGTACGAGGCGATGCCACATGCTCCCTATGCTCGTACTACTCTGCAAGGGGCCTCTATCATGTAACTAAGGGGCAGGTCTAGTATTACTGTAACCAAGGGGGGCATTTATTATTATTGTTATATATGGAGCTCTGCCCATTAATTTAACATTAGCCCACTTCTGTAGCCATCCGCCCCTTACACGATATAATAATAATAGACCCGCCCCTTGCTTACACGCTATAACAGATCTGCCGCTTGGTTAGAGTAATACTAGACCCGCCCCTTAGTTACACGTATAGAATATAACAAAAAAAGTCACAGTTACTTTGCTGAGTAACTAATTACTTTTCCAATGTAGTAACTGAGTTACGAACGCAATTACTTTTTGGGAGAAGTAATTTGTAACTTAACTAATTACTTTTTTAAAGTAAGATGACCAACACTGCATTTGGCACCTTTCAGGGCTGTTAGTGGTAGGCCTCTTTAGGTCTAGGGTAACCCCCTAACCCCCATAATAAAGGTTTAACCCTTTGATCGCCCCCAGTTAACCCTTTCACCCCCTGTCGCCAGTGTCACTAAGCATTCTTTTTTCTGATCGCTGTATTAGTGTTGTGGGTGACGCTAGTTAGCCTGTTAGTTATTTAGGTTCACCGTCAGGTTTTTATAGCGTCAGGTACCCCCATATACTACCTTATAAAAGTTTTAACCCCCTGATTGCCCCCTAGCTAACACTTTCATCCCCTGTCACCAGTGATCACCGCATATTTGTCACAGGTGACGCTAGTTAGCCAGTTAGCTATTTAGGTTCACCGTCAGGTTTTTATAGCATCAGGTACCCCCATATATTACCTAATAAAGGTTTTAACCCCTGATTGCCCCCTAGTTAACCCTTTCACCCCCTGTCACCAGTGATCACTGTATAAGTGTTACGGGTGATGCTGGTTAGTTAGTTTGTTTTTTATAGCATCAGGACACCCGCCCTTTATTACCCAATAAATGTTTAACCCCCTGATCGCCTGGCGGGTGATATCAGTTGGGTTTTAGGGTCAGTTATGGTCTGCGTCGCCCCAGACAGCGTCAGATTAGTGCCAGTAGCGCTAACACGCTTGCACGCAGCATACACCTCCCTTAGCGGTATAGTGTCTGAACGGATCAATATCTGATCTGATCAGATTTATACTAGCGTCCCCAGTAGTTTAGGGTTTCCAAAAACGCAGTGTTAGCAGTATCAGCCCAGATACCTGCTAGCACCTGCGTTTTGCCCCTCTGCCCAGCCCAGCCCACCCAAGTGCAGTATCAATCGATCACTGTCACTTACAAAACACTAAACACATAACTGCAGCGTTCGCAGAGTCAGGCCTGATCCCTGCGGTCACTAACAATTTTTTTGGTACCGTTTGATACAGTTGCTGACAGCCCAGGAGCTTTTTTTCCTGTGAGTCTCACTAGTGTACCAGTAAATTTAGAGCCCAAAATGGCAAATCGAAGGTACACTAGTGAAGAGGCCTACACGTTTCTAAACATTACACATGGTGATAAGACAATATTAAAAACTGGGTAAACACAACCCTTACTAAGAGTCGGGTACTGTCCCTTTAAAATATTGCAGCAGAGCTAAACTCAGTCCTTTTTAAATTACAATAAAAAGAGTTCATAAAAGATTATCGTGATGACCCGGAATCAAGTCTGTATTGGTGCAGTGAGAAAATTCTTGGAACCTACACATCGCTGTGGCGCTCAGTTTCCGGTGGACGGAGGTCTTTTTCAGGCAGAGTGTACTCTTCTTAACCATACAAAGCGTTTTATCATTGATTTTATGGTACGCAGATATTAAAAGGGGGGAATTTTGAATGGTTAATAAAGCATATTTTATCAAACTGTACTACGCTATCCGCACCATTTGTTTCTCCATATGCTGGGTTGGAGTGGATCTTCTCTGGTACCTGCAGGAGGTGGAGAGGTGGACGTGCTGAGGAGATGGCAGTGTGCAGGGGATTTGATTGAAATGCGCATATTGATCGCAATTCTGGTGAGTGCATCCCCAAAGGGGAGTGTGAGCTGCACGTGGTGAAAAAGCAATTATTCGGTGTCACTGTATCGCAAGAATTTTCTCACTGCACCAATACAGACTTGATTCCGGGTCATCACGATAATCTTTTATGAACTCTTTTTATTGTAATTTAAAAAGGACTGAGTTTAGCGCTGCTGCAATATTTTAAAGGGACAGTACCCGACTCTTAGTAAGGGTTGTGTTTACCCAGTTTTTAATATTGTCTTATCACCATTTACATTGTATTTTATAGTAGCTGCTTTTATAAGATCGATAGTCACTATTTTGATGCTTATACTTGTGTATTGATCATCTAAACTTGAGTGATTAGAATCCAGGAGCGCGGAGTAATAGTCCCAAAGGGCGGCAATTTTTGGCACTATCCTTTTTACATTAAACATTACACATAGTGAAGAGAAAGTCACTCATCTGTCAGATTCAGGCTCAGAATACGATCCTGTAGACGACAGCGGCTCCATGACAGATAGCTCTGACAACGGAGTTGTGGTCCCTGCCAAGATCAGGCGTACTAGACCCCGATCTTCTTCTGCTGTTGTTGAGGTGCAAGAACCGCAGGAGCAGAGAAGTACTAGTGACACATCCTTCTGGTGAACTGGCAAGCACCGGCGGCCTAGTACACCCTGGTCGTACATCCAGCACTGCAGTATCACATGGTGACGGGGGGAGTCCCATAAGTGCAGTTCAAGCTGACGAGGTGGCAAGCACAAGTAGTGTCCCGCTGCCACCTAGAAGACAAAGACAGGCCCGTCGTGCCTATAGTGTCCTTCCTGCAGAATTTGCCGATCCTAATTGGGAGCCCACCACTTTTGCAGCACCAGTACTTCCCCCCTTCACTGGCCAACCCGGAATTCAGGTGGAAACAGTTGATTTTACGTCACTTGATTTTTATTCGCTGTTTTTCACAAAAGATTTCTATAGATCTATTGTGGACCAAAGTAATTTGTATGCTGGTCAATTCATCGCCGCTAATCCCCAGTTGTCCTGCCTTGCCAGAGATTGGAAACCAATTACAGTTTCCGAATTTAAGACCTTACTGGGCCTATCCCTCCTCATGGGCGTAAATAAAAAGAGTGAGTTGCGGTCATATTGGTCCACTGACCTACTTCACCATATGCCCGTGTTCTCTGCTTCCATGGCCAGGGCACGATATGAGCAGATCTTGCGGTTCATGCACTTCAACAACAATGAAGGCTGTTGTCCTCGTGGAGACCCTAGATACGATCGGCTCTACAAAATTCGGCCCCTCGTAAACCCCCTCAACCAACGTTTTGCAGCCTCGTTTACTCCCGATCAAGTTGTCTGCGTAGATGAGTCCCTAATTACATTTTCTGCCCACTTACCTTTCAAACAGTATCTTCCCAGCAAGTGTACCAGATACGGGGTCAAGATGTATAAGCTCTATGACAGGGCTACAGGCTATACATATAGTTTTAAGGTTTACGAGGGAAGAGATAGTCACGTAAAGCAACCGAACTGCCCAGATTACATAGGGAGAGCTGGCAAGATATTGTGGGACTTGGTGTCACCCTTATTCGGATAAGGGGTACTATTTGTATATGTTGTGAAAGAGAAGAGAAACCACGCCACCTTTTCTGGTGATATTTTACCTTATTTTTACCCCCCACCTACGGTCTATATAAAGTGCTATGTGCTTAACCTGTAGCCGACCACCCACTGTCATTTGACGGCGGAGCGGTGCGGCTCTTGTGGCGGGCCGCCGTCATATGACGGCACTAACATTTCGGCCACTAGGGGGCGCGCCGCGGGAGGCGCGCGCACGCCGCATCGCTGGGGACCCGATGCGCGTGCCCGGCGGCCGCGATGTCCGCCTGGCACCCGCGATTGCCCAGTAACTGAGCAGTCAGTCCCCTCCCCCCACAGTTAGAATCACTCACATAGGGAACATATTAACCCCTTGATCACCCCCTAGTGTTAACCCCTTCCCTGCCAGTCACATTTATACAGTAATCAATGCATTTTTATAGCACGGATCGCTGTATAAATGTGAATGGTCCCAAAAATGTGTCAAAAGTGTCCGTTATGTCCGCCGCAATGTCGCAGTCATGATAAAAATCGCAGATCGCCGCCATTACTAGTAAAAAAAAAAATAATAATAAAAATGCTTTAAATATATCCCCTATTTTGTAGTAGCTATAACTTTTGCGCAAACCAATCAATATACGCTTATTGCGATTTTTTTTACCAAAAATATGTAGAAGAATACGTATCGGCCTAAACTGAGGAACTGAGGAACAAACTTGTCCCTCTTCTTTTGTTTATAGCGCAAGAAATAAAAAACGCAGAGGTGATCAAATACCACCAAAATAAAGCTCTATCTGTGGGGAAAAAAATTTAATTTTTATTTGGGTACAGCGTTGCATGACCGCGCAATTGTCATTCAAAATGCAACAGCGATGAAAGCTGAAAAATGGCTTGGTCAGGAAGGGAGTGTTCGTGCCTGGTAGGCAAGTGGTTAATATGCAATATGATTTTTTCAAAACTTATAAGCTTTTCCTCAGTTAGTGCTCATAAATATCCCAAAAAAATATTTTTGTTCAAAGAATTTCTTCTCAACACTTCTGTGTTGAAACCTCATGTGCTGTAAATCGATGGACAATGTGCCAATAATATATGTGCAGATAAATTCAAACAATAAATTCAATAGGTTCAAACAGCTATATAAGAAGAATCCCAATAGATAACACCGCTGTGAATGAAGTATTTCTATATTCCTGGCGTTTTTGTGCATACACCTTAGATGTGAATCCACCACCTCTTATGCAATGGTCACTCTCCAAATCTAGGTGAGTTTAGGGCTTTTGGTTTATTTCCGGATAACCACTCCTCCATTAAGTTGTTACAGCCTCCTGTTCCTGGGATATGGGATCGGTATGTTCCACTCTCAAAGAAAATAATAAGTTCCTCCAATGGTGAAGTACGTTTTTAAAATATTTATTTTGAAAGTAAAAAGGGCATATATTCAACTCACATTCAATTGTGCCTTAAGCCGGCACTGAGCTTCTCCAGCCATGTGTATGAGATCCTCACGGTTTTGTCTGTATATTGTCTCATTTCACGTGCGCTCCAAGCCTCGCTTTCGCCTAAACTGGTTACGTTACGGGTTCCCTATTGAATTTACCGTATATACTCGAGTATAGGCCGTCCCGAATATAAGCCGAGGCCCCTGATTTACCACAGAAAAACTGGGAAAAGTTATTGACCCGTGTATAAGCCGAGGGGGGGAAATGGAGCAGCTACTGTAAGTGGAAAAGAGGGTCAGCAATGTCCATCTGCATGTCCCCTGTGTCCTATACAAACCCCCGTGTCCCCAGTGCAGCCTACCTGTGCCGATCGATCTGTCTCCCGCCGATCTGCCACCTGTGTCAGATCGCTGGCTGTCGCTGGCTGGCTGTCCGGTGTCTGCTGTCCCGTGTCCGGTGTCCGGTGTCCCCCCCCCCCATTGCTGATCCTGGCGATCAGCGTGTACGGCGCCATTACATGTTTGAAAGCCGTGCCTCCTCCTCCTCCTCGTCCGTGATAGGAGGAACACTCGGTTTTCCCAGCAGTCAGTGTGCAGTGTTCCGCCTATCACGGACATCCTCTCATCCTCGTCCATGAGATGAGAATGACAGGACGTCCGTGATAGGCGGAACACTGTACTGCTGGGAAAATTAGTGTCCGCCTATCACGGACGGGCGGAAGGAGGCGGCGCGGCTTTTGAACACTGCCGTCTGTCTGCATGACAAGCTGTTCATGTAGGCAGACGGCACTGACTCGAGTATAAGCCGAGAAGGGGACTTTCAGCCCTAAAAAAAGGGCTGAAAATCTCGGCTTATACTCGAGTATATACGGTATTGTTTGAATTTATTGTTTGAATTTATCTGCACATATATTATTGGCACATTGTCCATCGATTTACAGCACATGAGGTTTCAACACAGAAGTGTTGAGACAAAATTCTTTGAACAAAAACATTTTTTGGGGATATTTATGAGCACTAACTGAGGAAAAGCGTATAAGTTTTGAAAAAATCATATTGCATATTAAGCACATAGCACTTTATATAGACCGTAGGTGGGGGTAAAAATAAGGTAAAATATCACCAGAAAAGGTGGCGCGGTTTCTCTTCTCTTTCACAATATTCACGCACAAGGTTACCCTAGGGGAACATTGTTTTCAGACTGCAGCACACCTTAAAGAGTATATACACAGTGAAAAGTAGAATTAAATAATTGGCGCCGGTACCTCATATACATATTGACTATTTGTATATGAACAATTATTACACAAGAGTGCCACTTTTTAGTCACTATCACTATCATCAGATTGGAGCATGTGGCACCGTGCAATCTAATCACTGGGGCTTACCCAGAGGCTTGTAGATTCCCATCTTAGGCTGGGGGAGATAGCCTGCTTGAAGTGTAATAATTAGCTCCCTGTGAAGTGGAGGGATAATAAGAATGTTATTGTTCTGTCCTCCCTTCACGCAGACACGATGGTCCAAATTCCTATGGAGACTGGTGTTGTGGAGAAACCCCTCTGTGTCCACGAATGTAACCAAAAAATGGGAGGGGTGGACCTCAGCGACCAGTTGTTGGTGCCGTACCTTGTTGCCCATAAGGTCAGACGCTGGTACAAAAAAGTGTATGTTTATTTATTTCAATTGGCTTTGCTGAACGCTCATGTGCTGCACATGCTTCAGGACAGACTGGATCCTTCCTTAAAGTGGATGTAAACCCAAAATTGAAAACTTTGTCAAAAACGCCCCCTTGCTGTGAGTGACAGATGATTTACATATCTCATGCACTAGCCTGAGACAGGTTATCATCAGATCACTGGATGTTCTACTCTGCCCAGCTCTGACTACATACATGTCCCCTAAATCACTTGTCTGTCTATAGTCTGCTGACTGTTCACTGCATCCCATGATAAGAAACATCCAGTCAAAACACAGTAAAGCTGGGAGAGCTGGAGGGGAGGGGAACGTGAATTGTGAACTTTTTACACAGGATGTGCCTGTCTCAGGCTAGTGCATGATATGTAAATCACCTGTCACTCACAGCAAGGGGACGTTTTTGACAAAGTTTTCAAGACTTTGTCAAGATTTCTCTAACTGAACAATAAAAGAGGATTGCTCAGGCCTCGAGTAAATCTGTGTGGCAAGACTGGGCTCAAATGAAAGGAAATCTTATTCTCTACATTATGACATAATTTTTTTTGGGGGTTTACATCCACTTTAAATTCCAGGAAGAGATTGTCAGAGCCCTTCTGTTTCCAGGCGGTGCTTCACCTCACCTTCCCAATCCAAATGCAGTAAGCCGGCTGCATGAGAGGCACCAACAAGCCCTCCAAAGAAGATGTTGTGTCTGTAACAAGTGCAGATATAAGCGTGACACCCGCTATTATTGTCCCTCCTGTCCTGACAATCCTGGTCTTTGCATTGGTGAATGTTTTGAATGCTACCATACACTAGTGGAGTTTTAGCGTAGGGTACAGCACTGCACAGACTAGGACATACTTTCACAGGGTCTCCCAAGATGCCATCGCATTTTGAGAGACCCGAACCTGGACCTGAACCGTTACAGTTACAGTTACAAATAAAAGTGTAAAGAAAAAAAAAAACAAAAAAAAAATATATAAAAGAAAAAAACAAAAATTGTTGTCGTTTGTTCTCTCACACTCTATTCTCTCTATTGTTCTGCTCTTTTTTACTGTATTCTATTCTGCAATGTTTTATGATTCCCCGACGCACATGCGATCCCACTCACGGAGCCCCCAGGAGGGTCGCATGTGCGGCGGCGCGCACGTGACCACACAGCGGCAAATTCAAAGGGACGTACCTGTACGCCCATTTGCTCAGCCGTGTCATTCTGCCGACATATATGTACATACGGCAGTTGACAAGTGGTTCATTTGCTTAGCAGGTACGCCATTCCGTTGCAGCGCTGATTTATTTATCTTGACAGCAACAGCGTTTGCTCCCACGATACATAAAGCCGTGACTTCATCGCTGTAGGAGGTGATTTCACCACCACAGTTAAAAACAAAAAGTGCATGTATGCCCATCATTAGAAGTGGGTGGATGAAGGGAGGTATTCTAATGGTGGGCATACCCACCGATCAATCTATTTTTTTCGTTCAGCCCACAGGCTGCATAACAAATAAAGATTACAATATATGCCCAACAAGGACCAGCAACGTACTTGTATGTTGCTGGACTTTGATTGGTTATACCAGAATGATGCCTGCGGGTTTAGGTATCATCTTGGTATCATTATTTTCAGCCAGCGGTCGGCTTTCATGTAAAAGCAATCCTAGCGGCTAATTAGCCTCTGGACTGCTTTTACAAGCAGTGGGAGGGAACACCCCCCCTCCCACCGTCTTCCATGGTTTACTCTGGCTCTCCTGTCCCAACAGGGAACCTGAGAATGCAGCTGGTGGTTCCGCCAGCTAACCATAAAGCTGATCAGAGACCAGAACGGCTCCAATCATTTCTATGGCCTAAGAAACCAGAAGCTACGAGTATTTCATGAATTTCATCGGATATGAACAGCGCCATTGGGAAATTGGGAAAGCATTTTATCACACCAATCTTGGTGTGGTCAGATGCTTTGGGGGCAGAGGAGAGATCGAGGGTCTAATAGACCCCAATTTTTTCAAAAAAAGAGTACCTGTCACTATCTATTGCTATCATAGGGGATATTTACATTCCCTGAGATAACAATAAAAATGATAAAAAAAATATATAAATGAAAGGAACAGTTTAAAAATAAAAAAAAAAGCAAAATAAATGATAAATAAAAAAAGCACTCCTGTCCCCCCCTGCTCTCGTGCAAAGGTGAACGCAAGCGTCGGTCTGGCGTCATATGTAAACAGCAATTGCACCATGCATGTGAGGTATCAGCACGAAGGTCAGATCGAGCACAGTAATTTTAGCAGTAGACCTTCTCTGTAAATCTAAAGTGGTAACCTGTAAAGGCATTTAAAAATGTATATAGTTTGTCGCCGCTGCACGTTTGTGCGCAATTTTAAAGCATGTCATGTTTGGTATCCATGTACTCGGCCTAAGATCATCTTTTTCATTGCATCAAACATTTGGGCAATATAGTGTGTTTTAGTGCATTACAGTTTAAAAAAGTGTGTTTTTTCCAAAAAAAATGCCTTTGAAAAAAATCGCTGCGCAAATACTGTGTAAAAAAAAAATAAAATAAATGCAACACCCATTTTAATCTGTAGGGCCATTGCTTTAAAAAAAAAATAATGTTTGGGGGTTAAAAGTAATTTTCTTGCAAAAAAAAAAAAGTTTTTTTCATGTAAACAAAGAAAGAAAGGGCTTTGTCTTCAAGTGGTTAGAAGAGTGGGTGATGTGTGACATAAGCTTCTAAATGTTGTGCATAAAATGCTAGGACAGTTAAATCCCCCCCCCCCCCAAATGACCCCATTTTGGAAAGTAGACACCCCAAGCTATTTACTGAGAGGCATGTCGAGTCCAGTTGCGGGAAAAAAGACAAATTATTATTATTTTTTGCACAAAGTTATCACTAAATGATATATTGCTCAAACATGCCATTGGCATATGTGGAATTACACCCCAAAATACATTCTGCTGCTTCTGAGTACGGGGATACCACATGTGTGAGACTTTTTAGGAGCCGTGTACAGGACCCCAAAAACCAATCACCGCCTTCAGGCTTTCAAAGGGTGTAAATTTTTTATTTCACTCCTCACTACCGATCACAGTTTCGGAGGCCATGGAATTCCCAGATGGCACAAACCCCCCCAAATGACCCCATTTTGTAAAGTAGTACCCCAATCTATTTGCTGAGTGGTATGGTGAGCATTTTGCAGATCTCGCTTTTTGTCACAAAGTTTTGAAAATTGAAAAAAAATAAATAAATATGTTTTTTCTTTTCTTTCTTCATTTTCAAAAACAAATGAGAACTGCAAAATACTCACCATTCCTCTCAGCAAATAGCTTGGGTGTCTACTTTCCAAAATTAGGTCATTTGGGGGGGGGGGGGGGGGGGTTGTGCTATATTGGCATTTTATGGCCTTTGAAACTGTGATAGGTAGTGGGGAGTAAAATCAAAAATTTACGCCCTTAGAAATCCTAAAGGCAGTGATTGGTTTTCGGGCCCCCGTACATGGCTAGGCTCCCAAAAAGTCCCACATATGTGGTATCCCCATAGTCAGGAGATGCAGCAGAATGTATTTTGTGGTGTAATTCCACATATGCCCATGGCATGTTTGAGCAATTTATCATTTAGTGACAACTTTGTGCAAAAAAAAAAAAGTTTGTAATTCTCCAGCAAATTGTGGCAAAATATTCCATGGACTCAACATGCCTCTCAGCAAATAGCTTGGGGTGTCTACTTTTCAAAATGGGGTAATTTGGGGGGGTTTTGTGCTATCTTGGCATTTTATGGCCTTTGAAACTGATCTGATCCACCTTGAAATTACAGGGAGAGGCGAATAGATCTACCTCGAGATTGACCCCCAGTGACAGGATCCACTTGATGGATTGAACATGAAGGAACCACTCGTTGTTGTCCAACTGAGTGCGTGACAGAAAGTCTGCTTGAGAGTTCTGAACCCCTGGGACAAAAACTGCTGAGATGTTTACCAGGTTCTTCTGTGCCTATGATAGGATGGGTTCTACTTCCTGAAGGAGTGTAGAGCTCCGAGTGCCCCCTTTGCTTTTCACGTAGGAGACTGCTGTGGTGTTGTCCATCCTTAACAATACTGATTTCCCCTTCAGAAGATGAGAGAAATGCTGGAGAGCACACCAGGCTGCTCAGAGTGCTAGGACATTCAAACCCGGAACAGGGAGACATGCGTCCCACTTGCCCTGCGCAAGGTTTGATCCGCAGAGAGCCCCCCAACCTGTCCCACTGGCGTCGGTCATGACCGTGACCCAAGAGATGGGAGTGATTGAGTGACAGGTCAATAGATTCTTGCGCTGGAGCCACCAGAAAAGGCTGTTCCTCATTGTTGTGGTTATGCGTATGCTTTGGTTTTTGTCTCCTGTCTTCCACTGCCTGAGAAACCCCGACTGGAAAGGGCGTAATCTCCACAAGGCCCATTTGACCATAGGAGTTGTTGAGACCATTGTTCCTATGATCTCGAGGCACTGAGAGGCTTTTAGGTGCTGGGTATGTAGGGCCCGAGAGACCCTTTCTCGAATAGTTGGAATTTTCTTCACTGGAAGAGAGATAGTACTCTGAGTGTCGAACTGAGCTCCTAAGTATATCAGACGTTGGGCTGGCTCTAGATGACTCTTTGCCATGTTCAGAAGTCACCCGAAACTGGACAGTGTAGAAATCACTTGCTCCCGATGTTCCAGCAACTGTTCTTTGTCTTGGGACAGAACCAGAAGGTCGTCCAGGTAATGGTACAGTCGTACACCTTTCAACCTGATAAGAGCCACCACGGCCAGAAGCACATTCAAAAAAAACCGGGGGGGGGTTCATCAACCCGAAGGGGAGGCAAATAAATTTAAGATAGTCTTGACCGACATGGAATCTTAGAAACTTTTGAAAATCCTTTTCTATCGGGACGTGGAAGTAAACATCCTTTAAGTCGATCAAAATCTTGCTGAATAGTTGGAATTATTTGACATAGAATCTATACCTATGTCTATCCCGGAAGGTGAACGTTTTGCCCGGCTGTGTAAACGTGAATCTTTTTGGATTTTTACTTTAAACAGCATGATGCCGGAAGGGTTAAATGAAGAATTTGAAATAAGTACCCTCATATGACATAAATCCTGTTGTTTGGTATATACCTATATTGATAATTTTTAGCCTCTAATTTTGTTATTATTATTAGTTTATTAACATATTATTATTTTTTTTATACTCTATCATAGTTTTTAGTCTTTACCTCTTTATGTTCCCCTTTTTTGTTATGTATTAAGTATGGTCATATAAGCATGATGTAATATGGGGGCTAGCCTCAACATGAGACCCCACTGTTTAATTATCTAATTATATTTACATATATCCCATGGTGCTTTATGATATAATATAGTGTATGAATTCCTTTTGATTAATATTTAAAAATCTAATTAACCATAAAACCATATAACATATTTCATGTATCATACGTATAAAATATATACATTTCCACATTGTATTTACTGATATTATGTTGTATTATATATGACAATTTATTGACATGTATAACTCTGCTCGCAGCATGTTTTTCTGTTGCTTGTGATATTAATATTTTTTAGTATGTTTTATTTAAGTACTTTTTAATTAAGTGTCTCTATTGATCTATATAATATATGAATAGAAAATCTTTTTTAACATTAAAACTAGTTTAATTAATTCATATTGAGCTATATATATATATATATATATATATAAGCTTAGTAAACTGTTGCTATTTGACCCCCTCCCATTTGTAGACACTTCCAGCTGTATACCCCTCGTTCCTGGTCTGTATGATGCCATTGGCTCATGGTGAGGAGGGGCGGGAGGGTTTGAGTATATAAGGTCACTAGAGGAGATGAGGGCGTTACCTGAAGAAGGAGGCCATGCCTCCGAAACATGTTGTCTTAGCAACTGTAATTAGCATACTAGACGAGTCAGCACAATCACTGTGAATTCCCTCCCCCAGCCGCGGGTGACGTCATGCAGTGCCGGCTGGTTCGTGTGAGTGCTTTGAGCGGCGTGTGTTAACAGATAGCAGGCGGCTTGTGCCTGCAGTTACCCTGTACCTCGCTGCAAGTCCCTGTGGGCCAACTGATCATTACAGACCAGGAGAGGAGGCTTTTGTGGAGCTGTTTATGCTCGTTAACATCAGAAGTTTGTGATTGTTTTTTACTGATTGAACTTTATAAACATTAACACACTAGGGCTGGCGTGTGCTCTCTCTTGCTTTGTATAAATGCAGATTCATGTCCGCCATCCAGTGGACTTGTGGGAGTGCTGCAACACCCAGAGCGGAGTAAATTTATATATATTGGAGACTGTTTTGTGTTGGAATGGACTAGTGGGGACAGCGCTAATCTTGGTTTGTTGTGTGTAAGTGGAGTGGGAGAGCATAGCCACACAGGGACAAGGAGCTTGTTATTCACAGAATTAGCAGGTACAAATAAAAGGGGAAAAAAGCCTGAAAAAAAAAGAAAAGAAAACTAAGGCAGCCACTACATTTAAGGACTGGTAAGATGCAATATATTACATTGTTGTTTTTGGGTTTAAATTATAATGTTTTGTGTTTTATTTTTTAATCATACTCTCTTAGTGGAAACTCTCTGGTTCTGGGAACACCTCATCCAGGTCCTACCAACCAAGGATTACCAACTCTCCCAATATGAACTTCTCTGCAGGTAGTTTAGTAATGCATGCCCAGAGACTTTCTCACTTTCCACAGCCTTCATCATTCAGGGAAAACATTTATTCAAGCCACTGATCTTCTCACTAGAGTATACATGGATCATTACTTGCAGACAGATGTGAGAGAGGACAGAGTTGCAGAACGATTAGCAAGAGGCACCCTTTCAAAGCTCTAATCGATTCTGCTACAACCTACCATTGGAAAATTACATAAAATTATGGTAAATTAAGTTGACTCTGTGACTTCAGCACAGAGGCATGCTTTCTGGATAGCATTTTTAACGCCAAATAATGATTTTAATTGGACCTTGAGTGAACCTTTCGTCCATACCAGTCAAAGTTACAGGTCACTGTATAGAACATACAGGACCTGTACATGCCTTCCTTGCTGCTCCAAATGGTTGACAGACCACCTGAGATTTCTATGATACAACTGGTTCAGCAAGTCCAGCAGGGCTATGCAAGCTCCTTCTGCTCCATGTGATCGTTCCCATAGCCGGCAAATGTACCCTTAGGCCCAGAGCAATGCATTGTGAGGAGTGGAGTTGGCGGTGGGGGGGGCAGGGAAGCACCATGTGTCCTACCCATTCTTGGGTGAACTAATAGCCACCAAATGAGAACAGGGAAAGTAACCATGGTCTGTATGCTCCGTACAGTGAGGTGAAGGTAGTACCAAAAAAATTGGCAAAATTACAGGTTCAATGTAAACACAGGCTTTGAATAATTAAAATGGTTCTAAAGGTTCAACGTTTTTTTATTTATCTTCAAGCATTCTATACACAAAGGTAAAAACCTATGTGCAGCAGCCCCCTCCCCCTCCAATACTTACCTGATCCCCATCAAAATCCAGGAATGTGCACAAGAACCTCAGCTCTCTGGGGACTTTCCCTCCTTATTGGCCGAGATAGCACATCCAGTGAGCCAATGAGAGAGAGAGGGAGGGTGCAGCCAAGCCGCAGCTCTGTGTGTGAATGGACACCCAGAGCAGTGGCTCAGGGACAAGCTTGCTTAGGTGCCCCCAGAGCAAGCTGCTTGCTCGGTGGCACTCGGCAGTAGGGAGGGGCCAGGAGCGCTGACGGGATACCCAAGAAGAGGAGGATAAGGGCTGCTCTGTGCAAAACAACAGCACAGACCAGGTGAGTAGAACATGTTTATTTATTTATTTATTTAAATTACCTTTAATATAATTTTAAAGCTGGAATCCAGGCACACAAGTCTGTTATTTGGTAAATCAGTGTAAATCCCAGGACTGGATGGACCGAAAGATGAAATCTTTAGCAGTTAAAACATCTCTCAAATACTGTATTTATGAGGGTAGTACTGAAAGTAATGCCAAAGTAGACATAACTTTTTTTTTATTGACTTGTAGGTTGTTCAAATTTCACATTGGTAGAGTAACTCTTCCTCTATGGTAACACTTCTTCTTTTTTTATGGTAGGTAAATAATGGATTCCAAGAAGAAACAACGTGCCATCATTAAGTTCCACTCGCTGACGATTCGTGATGGTTTCTGCAGGGTGCGAGCGGCGTGCTTTGTGATCAGCGAGTCTATGAGACTCGGCTGATCACAGATCGGAACAAGGGGGTCGATCCCGACCCCTTACCATGTGATCAGCTGTCAGCCAATGACAGCTCATCATGTGATGTAAACAGAGCCGGTAATCGGCTATTTTTTTTTCTCACGCTGATATCGTGAGAAGAAAAAAAATAAAAAATCACCGGCGACTCTCAGAGGGACATCAGTCCCTATGAAGGAGAGCTCCCGCCAGCTCATCTGTACCCACCTGTGCCACCTACCAGTGCACAACAGTGCTGCCTACCAGTGCCCACCAGCACCGTCTACCAGTGCCCACAGTGCCACCCATCAGTGGTAACTATCAGTGTCACCAATCAGTGCCTCATCAACAGTGCTGCCCATCAGTGTCACCTACCAGTGCCCACAGTGCCACACATCAGGGCCATCTTATCAGTGGCCATCAGTGCCATCTTATCTGTGCCCATCAGTACCGCCTTATCTGTTCTCATCAGTGCCACCTTATCTGTGCCTATCAGTGCCCCCCAGTGCAGCCTATCAGTGCCCACCAGTGCCGCCTCATCAGTGCATATCAATGAAGGAGAGAAATTACCTGTTTGTAAAATTTATAACAAACTATCAAACATGATTTTTTTTTTCAAAATTTACTATTTTTTTTGTTTATCAAAAAAATAAAAACCCCAGCTGTGATTAAATAGCATCAAAAGAAAGCTCTATTTGTGGGAAAACAATTATAAAAATGTAATTTGGGTACAGTCTTGTATGAGCGCACAATTGTCATTCAAAGTGCGTCAGCGCTGAAAGCTGAAAATTGGCCTGGGCAGGAGGGGGGTTTAAGTGCCCAGTAATCAGATGTCCTTGCAAATGGTGTCAAATTGGTAAATATTCTGTAGCCTTCTGCACCCCTTCATCATGAACTCAATGACGGCACGTTGCTTTTGTTTGGAATCTATTATTTACCTGCAATGAAAAAGTAAAAGAAGAGTTGCTCTATCAACATGTGGAATTTGAAAGACACAAGTCGCTCCGACTTTGAAAAAGGTTCCTGTACGACTTTGGGGGCGACTTGCATGGACTTCTATACAGAAGTCGTTTTGCAAGTCGCCGTATCGGTTGTGTCCAGGTCGCTTGAGGCAGTCGCGCTGGAAGTCGTGCTGCCTCAGTGTGAACCGGACCTTACGTATGTTAATAAAAAATGTATGCCTCATTTTTTTCATTACTTTTGGTACAGCCCTCATATTTACTGTTGGCTTCAACACAGCACAATAAGGTTCCTCTAAAGCTGCAAGCCATTCTGGTGAAATGTCGGATGTTACTGTACATTTCAATCATGTTCCACATTCATCTACAAGTCACAGGCTAAATAAATATGAAATTGCATAGAAGAGTTTTGCATTTCTGCTATTAAAAAGTGATAATTCAAGAAGAGTGTGTTGTTGACAACTGCAGGCTATATATATCAAGGGAAGGGGTATATGATACAAGTGTATATTTCCACCTTCAGCACCATCTGAGAACAAGCTGTGCTGGATTAATGGATATTACAGTTCATACTTGACCAAGCATAGGATGTTCAATGGTATGCGAGAGTGGGAACTACATCCACCCGATATGGGGAAGACTTTCATTCCATAGGAACAATTTTAGTCATCGCAGTCAATATTCCAGTCAGAAAACATAGGCAGTCCTGGAGGATTGGTTTTAAATACTGAACTGCAAAGTTTAAAATAATATGTGAATGGAGGACTTGTAAACAAAGCAAGCATAGAATGTTCCTTTGGTATATAATACTCAGCTAAAAACCTCTAAAATCAGTGATCACACAACCACAATTGCTGGGATTAGCTGGTTACACCTGGACAGGGGGCATGGTATTCGGCTGGTGACAGTGACGTACTGTTGGTTCTAAAATCTACAACACCTTTCTGCATTGCCTATTGCTAAGATCTGACTGGCATCTGTAGTGCAGGCTCTGACCAATCACAGGTTTCTACAGCAGTGAGAGATAAGCACTACACATTTAAAGGGAGTAAATTAAAAATTAAAAACCAATTCCGGCGTAGAGTAACAATGCATTTTGTAGAATAATAAAAATGTTTTCTGCATACCTTTTTTCCTGCTAAATGATCATGCCATACCAATCATTCCAGCATGGATGGTTCCAATAGGTTACTAACCATTGCACTCTGTACACTAGCTGTATATGACATACTCCTAACCACTGCAATATGTACGCTATGTTGTATATAACATACTCCTGATCACTGCACTTTGTATCCTAGGCTGCATATGACATACTCCTGACCACTGCACTCTGTATGCTAGGCTTTTATATAACTTACTCCTGACAACTGCACTCTGTATCTTAGGGTTTATATGACATACTCCTGATCACTGCACTCTGTATGCTAAGCTGTATAAGACATACTCCTGATCACTGCACTCTGTATGCTAAGCTGTATAAGACATACTCCTAATCACTGCACTCTGTATGCTAAGCTGTATAAGACATACTCCTGATCACTGCACTCTGTATGCTAAGCTGTATAAGACATACTCCTGATCACTGCACTCTGTATGCTAAGCTGTATAAGACATACTCCTGATCACTGCACTCTGTATGCTAAGCTGTATAAGACATACTCCTGATCACTTCACTCTCTATGCTAGGCTAGGCTGCATAGGACACACTCTTGGCCACTGCACTATGTATTATAGGCTGCATATGACACACGCCTGACACTGCACTATGTGCACATACGTCTAACCCCTGCACTCTTTATGCTATATTGTACAATTGCTGGTTGACCAGTGAAACAATGTTGATGAATTTCTTCATAAAAAGGTAAGCTGTATGCTTTCCTGCACACAACTTACCTGTGTTTATGTTTGTATGTGTCTGTTAAGAATCTCACTCATGGGATAGCAGTTAAAGCATATTTTGTAGGTACAAGGACTGTGCCATATGTTACCGTATACACAGTGAGTAAGCCCAAGTTTTTATGCTTCCGCCACTGTTAGCACAATTCACCAAAGGAACCCCCACTTCCTTAAACCCCCTCTGGGTGCTTAAGGTTGGACTCTCCCTCACCCAGAAAAAAAAAAAAGGTATCTATGTCCCTGGGACTATGGAATTTATTTAACTGCAGGAACTCTGAACTGCAATGATTGTTTATTGTATAAACTGTGCTTGTTTATTCTAGGGAGAGTAAAGCTCCATTCACACATGTGCGGTTTGTCATGCGACTTTGGACAAAGTCACATGACACATCGTACACCATTCATTTCAATGGCACATGTTCAAATCAGTGCCACTTAAAGTTGCAGAAACTTTAAAAAGGTGCCTGCACTACTTTGGTCCGACCTTTGATGTGACTTTCATTCAGAGAGTGTAAAGTCGGATGAAAAATGCACCAAAAATCATAAAGTCACGCTCCAAAGTCACACTGGAAACTGTGAGACTTTGGAGATGCGCTAATGTGAATGGAGCCTTAAAACACATTTACTTAACCCACTCTATGTTCCTCAAACATGCAGTGTTCCCTATGCTCTGGCGGTGGGCGGTCTTTTGTAGTCATCACGCCAAATGCAGGGCTAAGCACCCTGCATAAGCCTTGATGGCATCAGAATCCTCTGCTCAGAGGAGCAGAGGATCAGGTAAGTAAATCTTGTCTACGAGTAGTTAACCCTGACAGTGGAGAGAATTTAAAATTTTTCCAGAGTTGGGCTTTAGGGCTTACATATGTATACACAGCACCAGACGTTCTGAATATATGCTGTATTATACAGTTCCTATTAGCAAGGAGCCAATCAGGGATACATGTTTTAGGGTAGCCTGTTAATATCATTTAATAAAAACATTATCAAATTTAAATTACATAAATCTTGCATAGCCATTCTTTACTGAATTCTTACCTGATTGAGATATTACTGGTATACTTGCCAATAATATCTGTTACTGGATGTGCTTACTTGTGCCATAGTTCATATATGTGATGCACAAGTTTCCTACAATGCTGCCTCCTGCTGGAAGTTTTAGACTGATACAAGTTTGATCTTCTTTTAATTACATCATACTGTACCTCCCAACTTGATGGACAGAGAATGAAGGACACCTTTTTAGCAGACAGTATGTAGGCATAAGACATGACCCCTTTATGAGGACTATGAAGATTTAGTGAAGCAAAAATGATTGGTTCAACCCACAAGTGTAAATTTTTCACCACGACCTTTACTTCATAATAGTTTTAAATCTAATAATAGTAATGACATAGAAGATGGATGAGAGCTTTAGTGTTATATAACACTTTTGGTAATTTAATTATGTACTTTTATAGACACTCATAGATAAGACCAAAAAAAGGACAAATGGGGAGGATAGAGAGGCTTTTGAGGGATTTGGTATCAAAAGAGGAACAGTCGCTCCAAATGAGGGACAACTGGGAGCTATGGTTAACCCCGGAAGGATTTGCCCCCTTAATGACCAGGCCATTTTTTGCGATACGGCACTGCGTAGCTTTAACTGAGAATTGCACTCGTGTGACACTGCAACCAAACAAAATTGACGTCCTTTTTTTCACACAAATAGAACTTTCTTTTGGTGGTATTTGATGACCTCTGCGGTTTTTATTTTTTGCGCTATAAACAAACAAAAAAAAGCGACAATTTTGAAAAAAAAAAACAATATTTTTTACTTTTTGCTAAAATAAATATCCCAATTTTAATTTTTTTTAAACGTGGGTGCGTGGCAGACATCGAATCATCTACATCACGCGGTGGGCATTTGCACCTCCAGCGGTGTGCACACTCACCTGCTAAGGTTATTTAAAGGGTTGGTGTACAGCTACGGCGATTTGCCCAGGAGTGCCAACCTGCCGCAGTATAATGACGGCGGCTAGTCTGCTAGTGGTTAAAACAAGCCTTTGTTGAGAGAAACACAGAGACTGGCATTGCCGAGTTCTCATTCTGCAAATCCTGGCTTACTTTCTTGACTTTAATACCTTTAGTCACTGCCAATGGATCAGCATGGCACACATGTAACGCAGTGCCCCCTATTGGGGTTCTAAGAGAAGTCAAAGAGTGTAAGAGAAGTATTGGAAGCACCATATAGGTCATAGAAATTTTTTATTCAGTTACATTATTGTTTTGTTTTATAGCCATGATGAAGGGGGTCTAAATCCCCGAAAAATATTGGTTGTTGTGTACAACTTTAACATGACATGATTACATTTTTTGGGGGGGAATTTGACTTATGACGTGGAGCTTCCACTAATTCGCTTAGACACCTGGAGATATACTTGATCCGGATCAGTGACCTAAAAAGTTGGAGCCAGAGACAGCCAGGTAACGAGCATTTTAGGAACAAGATCGTCAGCAGCAACCAACATGTTTTCCTCAGTACACATTTCCAGTAAGACTTGTCACTGGAGAACTATCTATGTCAAAGTGAAAAAATTCTAGTGTGAAAAAATACAAGCTTAATGAGGCAATGCAAAGAAAAATAACAGTGTGAAAAGTACACCATCCCATACCATAGCATTCACTTTGTACTTCACTCAGCTCAATCAAGTTTAAGGTGAATTATAATAAGTTGCTGTGAGTTACTGCGCTAGGCCTTACCAAACACCAAAATCTATAGTGCAAGCTTTGTAGCATAACATGTACGATATCATACTTTAGAACTTTAAAAATAGTGCAGAAGTAGTACAGTAGTTCTCAGAATTGAGTTACGAGGAAAGCTGGTTCTAATGGATAGAGTCGTTAATGATGGAACTTCATCCACACATGAGCTTCCAGAAAATACAGAGACTATTAGCAGATGCTGTACAGGGGTAGTATGAGGACACCGTCTGGGACATGTAAGATAAAAATGCCATCCTATTACAAACTTTGGAATTCAGATATGTATCAGGAATGCCCATTTAGCAAAATGAATGTTCACTTAGCTCTGAATAAGGGGAATTTGTTTTCACTTTGATCATGCAATCATAAGTATGCAAAAATAAAGACTTTAAAGTCTAATGCCCCGTACACACGGTCGGATATTCCGATGGAAAAAGTCAGATCGGATTATGTTGTCGGAAAATCTGATCGTGTGTGGGCTCTAGCGGTCTAGCAGAGTTTCCGACGGGAAAAATTTGAGAGCAAAAATCTCAAATGCAATGCAAGGTTCTCAAATTTTCCGACAACAAAATCCGATCAGACTTTTTCCGATCGTGTGTAGAGAATTCCGACGGACAAAGTGCCACGAATGCTCAGATCAAATTACAGGACCGAAGCTATTGGCTACTAGCCTCTACGTAGTTCCGTCGTACGCAACGAACGTCACCACGTGATCGGATTTTCCAACAACTTTGTCCGACCCTGTGTATGCAACACCAGTGTCGGACAAAATCCGTCGGAAAAAATCCAACGGATTTTGTGGTCGGAATTTCCAACCGTGTGTACGGGGGCATAAGCTAATTCTGATTTTCTTTTTTTTTTTTTTAAAAAGAAAATTCCATGTTTCACAAAAATACAATTTTAAAATAAATAAAATACATTCAAATAATAATAATAATAATAATAATAAATGTGCCCATATTGCAAAAATGTGCATTTATTATTTGTTTGCCTTTGAACCAGCAATGCATTGTAACCACAATCTGTGGATTATAGGTGCTCGGCTTCTGTAGACTCTCTCCAGCTCAGTACCATCAGCTACAGAGCTAAAGGAAATATCAATGGACTACAAGTGCCGTGACATCACCGAACGTGTGCTCCATTGAGAACAACATTGTGGCAGATATCTGTAAACATATGGCATTGCTTTGCGAGCAGAGTCACGCCTGGCTGTGCCAAAGTCATATAATGAAAGGAGCCAGCAGGGTGAATAACCACATGATTCTGTAAGTGGGGAAAGAGGGTGGGGAGCTGTGGACAATTCATGTTTCAATCTGAAAACATAAAAACATGGTCAGAAAGCTGGACTTAAAGCAGAGCCAAAAGGGGAAGTTCCGCTTTAAGGCCTCCTCTTCTCTCCTCTTTCAGCAATGGCACTTTTTGTTGTGGGGCGGTACCTGGTTTTGACAGGTACCTGCTCCCAATTCTGTTTAGATCACCTAGGAGATCCGATCGGAAGTTCTCCTCCTTCCCTCCCTCCCCGCAGTCTTCCCGGACCTGTGGTGTGCCATTCACAATGCGCAGTGTGACTTGTGCATGCGCAGTGGGCATCCGGCTTTGAAGCTGCAAGCTGTCACAGCCAGGTGCCCACAGTTAAGATACCAGCATCAGGGACTGAAGATGGGTGGAGAAAAGGGCTTGGGTGAGCACAGCGCTGGATCCTGGGACAGGTGAGTGTCTGTTATTAACAGTTGATGTACCTGTTGACTTTTGATTTTTACCATAATGACTGAAGCTCCTCTTTGATTTTTAAATCAAAAACGACTTTTGTCCCCTTGAATGACTGCTTTAATACATAAATACAGAGATATCAATGTTGGAAATAGCTTTATTAAAGCATATGTAAATGCTTATGTTGTAAAACAACTTATTCAGAAATACAATAGAAATCCAAGGAAAAACATTTGTGTATATACAGTGTACCTATACAGTGGGTATAGAAAAGAATCACCCCCCTTTAGAATAATCACATTTTGTCGCTTTGCAGCCTGATTTTGTTTTATCCAGCTGTATTTACAGTGCAACTTAGAACATCCACGTGAAAGATATAACACCAATATGTCCGGAAAAAAACCAAAAACATAAACAATTCTAAAACTGAGACACTGAGTTAGAAAAGATCACCCCCCTCCTACAAAATGACTTGTTAACTCAATAAGGTGTAGCTAATCACCTTCTCGATGACACACAAAGCCATTTGGCTTTCAACTGTAATCCTTTTGATTAGCTCAGCATGAAAAGAGCTTTCCTGGAGCATTTCAGTCTCTGGTAGTCCAACTGAAGCTAACATTCAACTATGGGTGGCAAAGCACTGTCAAAAGATCTCTGGGATCGATTTAGGAGGCTGAATACAAATGCAAGTCACACTTTTCAGATGTTTGCAAAAAATGTTGAAAACCATTTAGATTTTTCCTTCCGCTTCATAATCATGTGCCACTTTGTGTTGGTCTATTACATAAAATCTCAATAAAATACATTTACGTTTTTGATTGCATCATGACAAAATGTGGGAAATTTCAGTATATACAGTATAACCTTGATTTGCGAGTGTTTTGCAAGATTTTAAATACATTTTGAATTGATATACAAGTAGCGTCATGTCACAACTGAGTATAAAAAGAGAAGAGGAGGCGCCTCTAAGTGTAGCAATATGGTTACATTTAATGAAGGTACAACCTTTAGCAACATATTGCTAGACTTAGAGGTGCCAATCTTCTCTTTAATACCCTGGAGCTCCTGCGGGATTTTGCTTCCAATCCCCTTGTGGAAGCTGCCATTTGTGGATGGACATTTTATGGTTACACAACCTGGTCACATTGCTATAGATCTTTTTCTAAGGTCTGTAAACTGAAGGACCAATGAATAAATAGTTGTGGAAAGAATCATTTGAGTTTCCATTATTTATTATGGGGAAATATGCTTTGATACACAGGAAAGAGGAAATGAGATATATTCGTGTTTGGACTGCCAACATCCTAAACATACAAAAGGTTTCTACACCTACATCGTACTTTTACAGTGTAGGTGTACAAACCTTTTGCTATGATATACAAGTGCTTTGGATTACAAGCATGTTTCTGGAACGAATTATGCTCACAATCCAAGGTTTTACTATAATATATCTATATATATATAAAAAAAAAAAAATATATATATATATATATATTTTTTTTTTTTTATTTCCTATAAGTAATCACATGACCTCTTTTCTAAGTTGTAAAAGGGGCTTAGAGAAAAGAGAGTGGAGACTGCAGGGGAGGGGGGTGTCAGCAGAAGGCAGAGAAAGAGCAATACACTGATCTTCCAGAGAGGGACGGACCGAATGGACCGCAGGGCAATGTAGGGGAGGGCCGGGCATGACTGTGTGTCGAGTACACACCAAGGGGTATAGGTGGGGGTGGCCAAGCGGGGCTAGGCCAATCAGAAAAGGGGGAGCGGCAGATATAAAAGGTGGGCGTGGCTTAGCGGGGCTAGGCCAATCAGAAAAGGGGGAGCGGCAAATATAAAAGGTGGGCGTGGCTTAACGGAGTCACGCAGTCAGGAGGTAACACGAGAGGAGGCAGTTTTTCATCACTGCTCCTCTCTCTCTTATCCAAGATGGCGGACGCACGGGAGCTAATGGACAGGCTGCGGGCGGCGGCGGCAGAAAAAGGGGCGGACTGGCTGAAGGAACAGGTAGCAGACGTGCTGGCCGAGCAAGTGGACAGAGACGACCAGGGACGAGCGGTGGAGGCCCGGCGTCGGCCGGTGGATGGCGGGAGTGACACACGCGGCCGGATCTCGAGGCCGCCAGCGAGGTATTCCCCTACCCCAGGTGCAGGCCCATCCAGACTGCCCAGGAGCCCTAGGGGGGAGCTTTCTTCACCACCAGCAAAACGGGCCCAGACGGAGCCTCCCGGTGGGCCCAGGCGGAGCACACGCCGTGGGCGCCATGCGGGGGGCGGGGCCTCAGGCCTACAAGGCGCAGCAGCATCCCCAGGGTTGGGTAGGAGTGAATCCCTTGGGACAGCAACCCCTGCAGCTCTGAACGAGCAGGGGGGTAATCGGGTGGAACGGAGGTCACAGAGGGCTGGAGCGAACAGGGACAGCAGGTTGGATGGCTCAGCAGGCCCTTCTACAGCATTCCCAGGGTCAGTTAGCAGAGACTCCCTGGGTTACACGGCCCCAGCAGCTCTGAACGAGCAGGGGGGTGAACGGGGGGAGCAGAGGTCACGGCGGGCTGGAGCTAGCAGGGACAGCAGGATGGATGGCTCAGCAGGCCCTTCCACAGCGTTTTCCCCCCCCAGCAGCTCTGCACGAGCGGAGGGGAGGAAAGTCGGCTTGCAAAACAGGCGAAACAAAAAGGGGGGTTGTTACGCCCCGGAGGATTGCGGCCGCAGTACACTCAGCAGCTCGGCAGGAGCCGAGGGGTGAGGACAGAAGGATCACTATGTCGGCGGCTACGGAGAGACGGGCACCCAGGGGGGCAAACACCGCAAGGGGTGGGCTTACGCCACCGGGCGGTTCAGGATGTGGGTCGCATGGCAGGAGCGGTGCCGGGTACGGCCCAGCTGCACGGGACTTGGGGCGCCAGGGGAGTGGGGAGGTTGGGAGGGGGACATCAGGGGTGGCAGTGAGCGGACAGAGTCGATCGCATTCCAGGAGTCCCTCCCCTGAGGGGCGGCCAGTTTTGTTTCAGCAGGGAGAGGTGAGCAGGTCGGAGGGTGAACTATCGGAGGACGAGGAAGAGACCACTAACCGGGGAGCACTGACGGAGGTCAGGTCAGCAGTGGTGGTGCCCAGACGGCCCGGTACGTCACCTGATAATAGGGCATTTACTGCTGTTTTAAAAAGCTTATTGGGGATTGTACCGGTGGGGGGGAGGGGGTAGCTCCTCCAGCTCCGCTGGGGGCAGTCAGTGACCAACCGCGGGTTAGGAGTGAACCGTCAGTGGGGTCGAGTGGACAGGTACAAGAATTGCTAGACGGCCTTCGTGCATTAGTGGGTAGGTTTGAACAAGGGTCGGATAAGGTAGGGGGTGCTTCTGTCACAACAGCGGCGGTAGTTGCTCCGCCTCCAGTGGATGGTGTGGTGGAGAAGGTGAGTACGCCAGAGACGGGCTCGACGGAGCAAGTGGTGAGATCAGATATCGTGAGGATGGCGGACGAGGCGAAATGTGAGGTATATGTATGCTTTGAGGGCCCCTTGGGGGCTCACCTTAAGCAGGAAGTTAGGGAAAAAATTTGGAAGGGGGAATATGTGGAGATTTTCTCCCTATTGCCGTTGGAAAAATTTAATTTGGACAGGGTGAAACCTGACAGCACCAAAAAGGACGACGAGGAGAAGAGGCGGTATCGTTTGATTCCGAGGACGTTTGAAAATTGGTTGCAGGCGTTCGCCATTCTGGCGGGGGTAATTGGTGAGAAGAACCCCGAGCATTGCTCGGCGTTATTCTGTTACATGGACGCGATTGGGGAGGCGTACAGGGTGTATGGGGGTACAGCATGGCTGCGCTATGATGAGCAGTTCAGGCAGCGCAGGGCTGTGCGCCCAGCATTAAGATGGGACCACAAGGACATCAGTCTATGGATGAGGCTCATGGCGTCGGCAAAAACTCCGGCACAGCCATTTCAAGGGGGGGCCGGAGGTAGCCACTCCTCGGGATCACCGGCCGGAAGAAAATGGGGAGTATGCTGGCGGTACAACGAGGGATCCTGCAAATTTGGGGACACATGTAAGTTCAAACATGAATGTTCAGGTTGCGGAGGAGCCCACACGTTTGCCAGGTGTTTTAGGAAGGGGAAGCGTACCGGAGAGCCTGGTGACAAGAGGGACGACGCCGGTGATGTGGGTAAGGATGCAGCCTTTTCTAAATAGGTATCCTGATAGGGGGGCGGCGAGGTTGATTAGTGCGGGTTTCCAAGAAGGTTTTAGGATTCCGTGTACCTTGAAGGTTATCCCCCCCTAGCCAAGAATTTGAGGTCAGCTTTGCTGCGCCCAGACATAGTGTCGGAAAAAGTGGCCAAGGAAGTGGCTTTAGGCCGAATGGCGGGGCCATTTGGGGAAAAACCGTTAGCCGACCTGGTTGTGTCGCCACTGGGGGTGGTCCCTAAGAAGGAACCAAATAAATTTCGGTTGATTCACCATTTATCGTTTCCAAAAGGGGGTTCGGTAAATGATTTTATTGATCCGGAAGACTGTACGGTATCGTATACATCCTTTGATGCCGCGGTCAGATGGGTGCGGCGTTATGGGAAAGGGGCATTAATGGCGAAATCGGATGTGGAGTCGGCGTTTAGACTCCTGCCAGTACACCCGGAGAGTTTTCACTTGCTAGGGTGTTGTTGGCAAGACCAGTTTTACGTGGATAGGTGTTTACCCATGGGCTGTTCCATATCGTGCGCCATGTTTGAGGCGTTTAGTTCATTTTTGGAATGGGTTGTGAGGGATGTGACAGGCATTGGTTCCGTCATCCATTATTTGGACGACTTTCTCTGCGTAGGCCCTCCTGCTTCCAATGTGTGTGCGATACTGTTGTCCACGTTGCAGCACGTTGCGGAGAGGTTTCGGGTGCCGTTGGCAGCCGACAAGACGGAGGGCCCGCGAACGGAGCTGAGCTTTTTGGGAATAGTGATCGATTCCATGGCTATGGAATGCAGGTTACCCGAAGAGAAGCTCAGGGATTTACAAAAAGAGATCAGGGAGATACATGGGTGTAAGAAAGTTCAGTTGCGGACGTTGCAGTCTTTGTTAGGTAAGCTAAATTTTGCATGCCGGATCATTCCTATGGGGAGGATTTTTTGTAGGCGGATGGCATCCGCCACGGCGGGGGTAAAAGCCCCCACGCATTACATTAGGTTGAGGAAGGAACATAGGGATGATCTACAGGTTTGGCATCAGTTTTTGGTTGAGTTTAACGGCAGGTCGGTGTGGATGTCGGGTCCAGTAAGCAATTTTGACGTGGAGATGGTTACGGACGCCGCGGGATCCACAGGTTATGGGGCATACTTTCAAGGTCAGTGGAGTGCTAAGCCCTGGCCGAGGGCTTGGGTGGAGGCTGGTTTTCTTAAAAATCTGGTACTACTGGAGCTGTTCCCGGTGGTACTTGCCTTGGAGCTGTGGGGACAATCTTGCAAGAATTTGAAGCTACGCTTAAACTGCGATAACATGGGGGTAGTCCAGGTCATAAATAGTATGTCTGTGGCGTCAGAACCTGTTATTCGGCTGATGCGACAGTTGGTTTTGCGCTGTTTGCGTTTGAACGTGTTTCTCTATGCGGTGCATATTCCGGGGGTGGAGAATACAGTGGCTGACGCTTTGTCTCGGTTCCAGTGGGACAAATTCAGGGCACTGGCTCCGGAAGCTCGGAAAGAGGGTGTCCCATGCCCAAGCTGGATATGGGATTTGGCACTAGGTTCGCCGCAGGATGGATACAGCGATCGGTAAGTAAGTCCTCTTGGTCAGCTTACCAAAATGTTTGGGAAGAGTGGTACAGGGTTGTACAAAGTGCCCGGGCAGGGCTGTGGGAGAGTTGCAGATGCAAGTCCGAGAGTAGGGGGCCCCTTTTTGATGCATAGAGACGGATCGGATCTGTTCAGATTCCAGTTTGGGGCAGTTTTTTCGGAAATGTTTACATGGGTTGGGTTTGGACAGCACCGCCTACGCCTCACACTCCTTCCGCATCAGGGCGGCCACAGAGGCCGCCAGGTGTGGGCTGGATGAGGCGGATGTGCGACGAATGGGGAGATGGGAATCTAAGCGATTCTGTTCTTAATGTAGGTATGAGTATCTATATAAAAAAAAAAAAAGGGGAGGATTTTTGAGGTTGATGGTTACAGTTGTTGGTTTGTTTAGTCGTGGTAAATTTTACGGGACTGGGGGGTTTTCATACGGCCCTGCGGGTGTGGAGGTGCTTTCAAGGGTGAGGTGTCAACCTTTCAGGCTGTGGCGGTGTTTTATTGTGGGTCAGTGACGGTGGCAGTTTGGTAGTTGGTAAGTGTGTGGGGGGCTCGTCAGTAGATGGCCCCTCCTGTGGGGGGCTCGTCAGTAGATGGCCCCTCCTGTGGGGGGCTCGTCAGTAGATGGCCCCTCCGGTTGTAGTACATCAAAGTAATTTGATGTACTCTTTGTTGCACTGCGGGATAGGTATTTGTCTCCGGGCGGTTTAAGTGGAGGCCTAGTTTGGTTTCGGTTAAATCCCGCAGTGCCCCCTGGTGTTATATATATATATTTATATATATATACGGTGTTATGTTTGTTTATGGTACAATTTCCCTGCCTCGTCACTGACCAACAATAGTGGGTGTAACCAGGGGTTACTGATGTTATGTGTTTATGTTATGGTTATTTATATGGTATTTAATTGGTTATTTATATTTTGAATAAATTGGAGTTTTATATTTAATAAAGGCTGTTGTGGCCATTTACTCCACAAGTACGGTGTGGTCTATTATTTTAGAGAGGGTAAGAAATAGTGGTGAGTAAGGGGTTACAACAGATGGGGTGTATTATCTAGGCTACACTAGTCATGATGACAAGTTGTGTGTGTATGTGTGTGGGGAGAGGTGTCAGCACAGGTCTGACCATTGGAGGACAGGCAGGCTGTTCTCCCACCACAGCCAGAGAACTGACCACACTGCAAAGGATGTGCTCTTATGCCTAGTGTGGTCAGTTTGAAATAGGAAAGCAGGGGGACTGGCAGGATCACCAGGCAATTCACACAAAGGAAGAAATACAAAGAGAACAGGATACTTTTTAACACAAGTACATAGTACAACATACACATATCAGGAATATGAAATGTTGGGGTAACAAACAAACACTTTAATAACGCATTATTGTATCTTTGTGGAGCACAACAGTCCTTTATGAATGGGCTTTATTATAAAAGGCAATATTCATACATTAAACTTTAATGATTATCAGATGTATAGGACTACAGCAGGGGTGCCCAACCTTTTGAAGAGCGAGGGCCACTTAAGCGAATTGGTAACTGGTCGTGGGCCACAATAAGCGGAGCGGGAGGATAACAGGTCCGTGTCCACGGACACAGCTCACTCTACTCTATGGGCCCTCTGATCCAATCGGATTCACCCAGACAGAAGGGGCAGATCCCTTTCTATTTTTTTTAGGTAGGCGGGTGTAAACAGACAAGTCCGTTTACATCTGCTGCTCCATAGAGGTGAATAGTAAGTCTGATTGGGTCAGACCAATCATGTGAAAGGGGCCCAAGGCTGCTTTCACCCTGATGCGCTGCGATTTTCCCAAACCACAGGTGCAGCGCAGTGAACCTGTGGATTTTCTGCGGGTTAGCTGCACTTTGCTGTAAACTTCTATTATATCCTGCAGGTGTGGCGCACTTTCTGAAGGCGCAACAAACCCACAGGTAATAACAAGTCTAAAGCTCAATGCAGGTAACCCGCAGCTGCTCTGCACCTGCAAATCAGTTTGAAAGCAGCCCAGTAACCACTGCAAAACAGATATCCATACATACTGTGAATTTAGTAGTAAACTTACCTTTAATAACGGTCTTCCATTCTGGTATCGCTGGCTGTTGCTGTCCCAGGCGGAGTGCATTTGGTATCACTCTGCCTGTGACAGGAGCGGGCGCTATACAGGAAGCATTGGCTTATGTGGCTCTGCTCCGCAGCCACTTGCTTCCACTACCAGCAGCTTCATTCACAAAATTGCTGCTCTGGGATGGTGGGTCGGCAACCCGTGATCTGGGCTTGCCAACCTACAAGAGGAGGTCGAGGGCCACATCAGAGGGCTCCACGGGCCACATGTGGCCCCTGGGCCACTGGTTGGGCACCCCTGGACTACAGAATAATAAAGATATGTAACAAAATTCACTATACCTTTTGACTATACCTCTCCATAGTCGTGCACCTAGAAAAAATCAAGCATACATGTTTTAAAAATAAAAAGGGAAGCTCTGCTTACCTAAACATAAAAAGCCTAGAGAAGTAAACAGCAGTTTGCTTCCTTTTTTTTTTTTTTTTTTAAGGTTTATCTATCATTTTATACTTTTGGGACATAAGAAAAGGCATCAAAAGTTATACATACAAAACAGTTCAGGATGGATAATGAGTTGAATTAGTATTTCTTCTGCTTTTATTCCTGTTTGTCACCCCATTGGGGGATTGCCCTTCACTTTGTAACCCTATGATACCTGTACAATACATGTGGGGATGGGGGATCAGCAATACAAGGAGATTTTAAAGTGAAAGATCAGAAGTTCGGTACATGTTCCACTATCTGTGTTAGATGATCATCGTGGCCGGTTCCTGGTCCTTGTTTGAGTTGTACAAGGACAAGCAGATATCTGCACATCGATCATTCTGTCTATGCCCAGCCTAATTTGACAGCACAATGTTCCACATACAAAACATAAACGGGTCTATCTGCAAGACATGGAGTCATTGAATATACAAACAACCTTTGTTAGAAACTATGTATCCAAGAAAAAAAGATAGGCAGACTTTACTGGTAAAAGTAAGATGACCCTGACATATCAAAAAAATGATACATCATTTTATTATTACTTAAAAAATATCAGGATCATTTATATCCTAAAAAAGCCGTACACACCTTTACTTGTATGTTTTATAGGCCCAATAACAAACATATATACAAATAAACAAAACAACCAACAAAAAAAAAAAACCCAGACCAAAAAAATCCCTTTCCCCTTTTCCCTTCCTCAGCTCTCTCTCTTCCTCTCTCCTTACAATGTGTAGGTATAGATTTAAATCAAAATATCTAAATGAATATGCGGGATTGATTAGGGGTGATATATAGACATTCAAATTTGAGGTAATTATCAATACATTACTTATTTAGATCACTCCAATTATGGCATATTCTGCACACCATACTGAATACAATTAAAATGTTGATACAACAGGATGAAAGTCCCCCGTGAGGTAGTGGATCTGGTGGAGGGGTTGATGCCCTATTTTAAATTATATTTTTTTTTTCTCTCATCTTTAAAAATAAAAAAAAAGTCTGGCCGTTAGCCTTAGTGGGGCTTCCAGCTGGTTGTGGTTTGGATCTTTCTCTCTGTCCCAGTATCCTCTGAGGATTAGCCCATTCTTTGATGCCCCTTCTGCCCACCTCAGATGTATTGTTGCATATTGGTAGGGCCATTGGTAGGGTAGGTTGACACATATATTTGTTTTTTTTATCTGAATATGAAGATCAATTGAAGATTTCTAGTATATACATATATATATATATACACATATATACATATATATATATATATATATATACATATATATACATATACATATATATATATATATATATATATATATACACACACACACACACAAACACACACACAGTAGCTTCCAAAAGTGAATACACCCCTCCCATTTTTGAAAATATTATTATTATATCTTTTCATGTGACAACACTGAAGAGATTACACTTTGCTACAATGTAGTATAGTGAGCGTACAGCTTGAATAAACAGTGTAAATTGTCTGTCCCCTCAAAATAACTCACCACGCAGCCATTAATGTCTAAACCGCTGGCAACAAAAATGAGTACACCCCTAAGTGAAAATGTCCAAATTGTGACCAAAGTGGCAAAATTTTGTGTAGCCACCATTACTTTCCAGCACTGCCTTAACCCTCTTGGGCATGGAGTTCACCAGAGCGCCACAGGTTGCCACTGGAGTCCTCTTCCACTCCTCCATGATGACATCACAGAGCTGGTGGATGTTAGAGACCTTGCACTCCTCCACCTTCCGTTTGAGGATGCCCCACAGATGCTCAATAGGGTTTAGGTCTGGAGACATGCTTGGCCAGTCCATCACCTTTACCCTCAGCGCTTCTTTAGCAAGGCAGTGGTCCTCTTGGAGGTGTGTTTGGGTTCGTTATCCCTGCGGCCCAGTCTCCGATGGGAGGGGCTGATGCTCTGCTTCAGTATGTCACAGTACATGTTGGCATTCATGGATCCCTCAATGAACTGTAACCCCCCCCCCCCCCCCAGTGCCAGCAGCACATATGCAGCCCCAGACCATGACACTCCCACCACCATGCTTGACTGTAGGCAAGACACACTTGTCTTTGTACTCCTCACCTGGTTGCTGCCACACACGCTTGACACCATCTGAACCAAATACGTTTATCTTGGTCTCACACACCACAGGACATGGTTCCAGTAATCCATGTCCTTAGTTTGCTTGTCTTCAGCAAACTGTTTTCAGGCTTTCTTGTGCATCATCTTTAAAAGAGGCTTCCTTCTGGGACGACAGCCATGCAGACCAATTTGATGCAGTGTGCGGCGTATGGTCTGAGCACTGACAGGCTACCCCCCACCCCTTCAACCTCTTCAGCAATGCTGGCAGCACTCATACATCTATTTCCCAAAGACAACCTCTGAATATGACGCTGAGCATGTGCACAAACTTCTGTGGCCGACCATGGCCTGTTCTGAGTGGTACCTGTCCTATTAAACCGCTGTATGGTCTTGGCCACCGTGCTGCAGCTCACTTTCAGGGTCTTGGCAATCTTCCTATAGACTAGACCATCTTTATGTAGAGCAACAATGCTTTTTTTCAGATCCTCAGAGAGTTCTTTTGCCATGAGGTGCCATGTTGAACTTCGAGTGACCAGTATGAGGGAGTGAGAGCGATAACACCAAATTTAACACACCTGCTCCCCATTCACACCTGAGACTTTCTAACTCTAACGAGTCACATGAAACTAGGGAGAGAAAATGGCTAATTGGGCCCAATTTGGACATTTTCACTTAGGGTTGTACTCCCTTTTGTTGCCAGCGGTTAAGACATTAATGGCTTTGTGTTGAGTTATTTTGAGGGGGGACAGCAAATTTACACTGTTATACAAGCTGTACACTAACTACTTTACATTGTAACAAAGTGTAATTTATTCAGTGTTGTCACACAGTATCTCACTTTTGTGAGATATTATATATATATATATATATATATATATATATATATATATATATATGGTATATAAGTGAAGTGATTTGTGCATACATTTATACATTGTATATTACATTAAGTGGTGTCAGCTATGAGGAGATATTGTTAATCATGGAAACTATGTTTTTTAAGATATAAATGATCCAGATATTTTTAGGAGTAATATTAAAATGATGTATAATTTTTATTTGTCAGCATCATCTCATTTGTACCAGTAGTCCAAAAAGTTTTTTTTCTTGGATACATAGTGATATTTTGGATGTGTTACAGGAGTGATGGCCTCTATCGACTTTGCTAGAAACATTTACTGTTGTCTTACTTAGGTTTGTAGTTCATGGGAAAAATTTCCAAAATTTGTAAAACTATGTGATAAGAATAAACTCAGATCTACTCACCTGTGTTCCTAGATAGCAAAAAATGTTTAATAATCTGAACCAGAAGAAGTCCAAATAAAATCAGTGAGAGTAAATGATAAATTCTCCAGGGGCTCAGTGCTAGAAACCTGAAATACAGAACAAAACACATAGTTGTAAACTAACATTTGCATTAAAAGATATAATCTGCTAGATTTATCTCATGTTCCCTTATGAATAAGATACTTAAACTTATATAGGGTTCCATATACTCACAGTAAATACAACTATTCAATATCGACATAAATTAATCCTCCTTCTATTAAGGTACTACACAGCAACACACATTGCCCCATTAGCACTTCTCCACTCTAGATGAGAGGCTCCTATTTAAGTTCCTCCTCTATGCAATAAAATGTGACTTGGTTGAGCGTCATCTCACTTCAATTACCCCTTTTGAATTTAATAAAATGTGGATAATGGAAAACCCACTTAGTATTTTTTGTTGTTGCTTTTTAAATACAGGCCCCTATCCATTTCTCTAACTCCTAAAACATATATCATGCTCTGATGGAAAGAGGAACTCTTCATCAGAGGAGGATTTGATGGAAATATGGATTTCCATAGCCAAAAGCTCATTCAATATTTTGGCCTTGAAGAATTCATACAAAAAGTCCTCTTCCTCTGGTACTCACTTCCCAAATTGGTACCAAAGTAGTCACCTTTATGTTTCCATACCGGTGGACAGAAAATAATGATGTTGCATATATGGTGGACTTGCCCCAAGACTCACAGGTTATGTATAGGAGTTTATACATTGATTTATACTGTTCTGGGATGTAAATTACGTAAGGATCTTATGCTTTGCTGAACAACCCCCCAAATGTCCAACACTCAGAATTCAATTACTTTTATCTTTAGTACCAACAAACATACTATAGCTTGCTCTTAGGAGTCTGGTATTACATTTGAATTGGAACATGACTAATGAATTATCAGCCAATTACTCTGACACCCACAGGAAATTCCTTAAAATGTTTTCCCCATAGATAGCTTACTGCCAACCATATAGGAGGTCATTGAACCTTTGAGCTATGTGGGTACCTAGATGGACCATGGGAGAAGGAAATTTATCTGCCCCACCACCCTTAACTCCCTTCCTTCACCCACTCCTTGTTACTTCCCTCTTTTACTATCTCTCTTTCCTCTTTTTGACTTTTCTTCCTATTTATTTTTATTCCTAAACTCGTCATTTGTTTTATTCACTAATTCTTTAAGCTGGCCATACTGTAGATGGACAAAATAAACCCAATAGGGACTGGTTGAATTTTGATTAAAATAACAGCCTTTAGTATCATTTTAAAGAGAGTCCATCACCTAAAATGGGGCCCATGGACATAAACCAATTTACACATAAACAAAGCAACCTAAAACAAAAGCACCAGGAAGATTTGCTTGCAGTGAATGTTTGGTGAATGACGAATTTACCGATTTATAAATATGCCCCTCAAAGCATATGTCTGGGCAAAATTAAAGCAAAATCAGTAGTCATTGCAATGCATGCACATTTACTGATATTTTGTCTCTTTACACACACTGGAAGTAAAGAAAAATACCTCTTGATCCTGACAGAAATACAGTTAACATGCAATGTCCTGTGCACTCTGTCTCCGCTGCTACAACATGCCAAGTAGTGGTAGTATCAGCAGGGGTGTTGCTAGGATTGTAAAAGACCTGGGGCAATTTGGGCACCTTAAAGCGAATGTAAATGTGAAAAAAAAAAATTTAAGTAAGGCTTGCACCTTGTACAGTATAGGTTTTCATGTCATCTGTGCCCAGTCTTGCCACGAAGAGTTAATCCAGCTCTGAGCAGTCCTCTTAACTTTTTTCAGTGAGATAAAAATAGACAGAGAAATAGGAGTCTGTTTCATGCCCTTGCTGTAAGTGACAGGTGATTTACATATTTCATGCATGAGACTGAGAGAGGCATTCTGTGTACTCCCCCCTCCTTTCTTCTCCAGCTCTCCCAGGATTGGCTGCTCCACACCTCAGCATGATTGGGCATGTTGGTGACTTTTCTGGGTTTTGACTGGATATTAGTGATCACAGCAGAAGTTCAATGCAAGAAATACACAGGAGAAAATGCATGTTGACAAGGGGAGTGTAGAAGTCTACTGACATCATGACTCCACCCACCAAGCTACGGACAACAGACCCACCCACAGAATCTGCAGTTTTTCGGGTCTCATAACAGACAGAGGGGAGGCATTTGACAGGTAAGGATACATGCAGGAGGCATGTGACGGGTACCCCAGGAGTGGTGAGCGAGCTGATAAGGGAAGAGGAAGGACCGCCTCTTCCTCTTCTGACTGGGCTGGTGACGCAGAAACTACTGAGTGAGGAGACACATCGGACTTCTATGCCTATTGAACTGCCTAGGCAGCAGCGGAGCGGAGACTTTTGCCTACACACGGTCAGAGAGAGGACCGGAGCGCATGGGCTGTGACTTTCTGTGGATTACAAACACACCAGGAGTGGTGAGCGAGCTGACAGGCTCATCCTACACTGTTACTTTCACTTCTATGCCTATTGAACTCCTGCCGGTGAAGAATACTGTATTTTCTCAAGGACTGAGCTCTATTGCTAGGGATCAGGCCTGATCCATTAGATAGTCGCAGTTAGATTTGTTGCACCTCAGAGGTGCATAGCAGACGGTCGCACACGTGGCGCTCCGTTCCCCATTGCTATCCTGATACATATGTGTACATTTTTAAGTGCATATTGCAGGGACCTGCTAATGTGTTGTAAGTCAAATGTTTGATGCATGTTAATATTTCTTTTCTTACTGCCAAAGTAAAGACAGTTATTTCAGTCAGCAGTTTGCTTGTGAGTTTGACTCCATTACACTTAAAGTATAAGTGATATTTATATGTGCATAGATACATACCCCTTTATTAACTGTGCCAGAGCGGGTAGAGCAAATTGCCGGGGGGTTGGTGGAGCTGTATTCTTATAGATAACCACTAGGGCAGTTGTTTAGAAAGGATGAGAGCGGGTTTACATCCACTTTCAGCAAAGCAGTAATGTGCTGCATGTAGTGTACAGTGGGGAAAATAAATATTTGATCCCCTGCAGATTTTGTAAGTTTGTCCACTAACAAAGAAATGAAGAGTCTATCATTTTTATCATAGGTGCTTTTTAATCGATAGAGACAGAATATCAACCAAAAATCCTGAAAACACATGATACAAACGTTATAAATTAAGTTGCAGTTCAGTGAGTAAAATAAGTATTTGAAAGCATTCACTCATTGGACCTACAACGCGTGTGTGTTTCCGGCTCTTCTCTGCATCTAAACTATCTACTGTGGAGCCTCCGCTATACCCTATCCTGGGAAATCCACAATTTGCTCCAGGACCTCAGAAAGACCCATTCTATTCACTCTGGGTATCGGCACATTTCCAAGCCTCTCATTTCTTGTCCTCGGGTGCTTGACCCTCGCTGCAAGCCCTGAGGGATGTCGCAGGTCCCTATCAATTTGACTTCTGGAAAGCTTTACAGATCCATAATTTTTTTGCAGTCGTTCCCTATCCCAGACAAATTTTACCGTCATCATATCTTCTTTGAAGAATATTGCACAGATCAAGGCCCCGCTATCCCACACCCTCTGTACTCTGTTGATTTCGCCCCTCGAGGACTATCGACTGCCATTCTTAGCAAAGTGTGAATCTGACCTAGGTCGGCCATTTATGAAAGTGCAACAAACCAAAATAATCCACTTCACCCTAAAATCCTCGACCTGTACGAAAATACAGGAGACTAATTTCATTGGATAGATTGGCTCCCGCTGCTGTCAATCAATCCAGTGACACAGGAGCGGGGGTGGGGCTCGTGAGCGCGCCAGCACGGGTGCCCCCATGGAAAGTGTCTCTCTGTGGGGGCATGAGATGAAGAGGAAGAGCCAGGAGTGCTGCTGGGGCACCCCAGAAGAGGAGGATCAGGGCTGCTCTGTGCAAAACCCTTGCACATAGCAGGTATGTATAACATGTTTGTTATTTAAGAAAAAAATAAAAATAAAAACGAACCTTTACAATCACTTTAATGCCGCTAAATCCTGTATTCCCCTTAGCTGAAAGCAGACACAGCCTCCAACAATTGGACTGTGGCTTAGGAAGGTGGAGGAGTTGAACAGGATACAAGATTTGGTGTGGAATTTTACGGAATATGTTTATATAGTCAGAGGAAGGTTAAGCTCTCTAGGATTCCCCTGGTTGATGGAGATGACCCTCTACCCCCTGTGGGAGTCATTCCCTGATGTGCCTTTTACAACCTCCCTTTCTCATCCCCTACACAATTTTTTATTTATTTTTTGCCACATTACTGCTTATGTTTCCATTTGCCCTTTTTTGGGGCTGGCGAGGTACTACGGTAGACCATCTATACATTTCTTTTGAACCTCTCCTGTTCTTTGGCAAGTCAGCCTGGCATTTGCGCCATAACTTTCTGACATAGGTTACTATGCTGGAATCTGGACTTTATCAGTTCTGCTTTGTGTTTCTACTATTATGTATGTGGATATTTGTGTGACTTGGAAATTGCCTTTTTCCTTACCACTTCAATACTGGGCACTTTCACCCCCCGTCAATTTTCAGCTTTTCAGCGCTCTTGCACTTTCAATAAGAATTGCGCTGTCATGCAACACTGTACCCAAATTACATTTTTTAGGGCTGTTACTGATTTTTTTTTTAAAGTGATTTAATCGACTAATTTCGATTAATTATAACGCACATACAGATCCAACTACTTTTTGCTGATCTCATTGCATTGCAACTCTGCATTAGTCAGTGGTAAATGTGGTATACACTATATACAATCACCCGACACTAGTTAGTTTCCACAATCCATGACTTAAAGTGGTGTTTCCCCCCTCAAAAAAAAGATGATTAAAAATCATAAAAAAATAAATAAAAAATATTTGGAAAAAAATTAATTTAACTCACCTCTAAATGCCTGTTGCTAGGGGGTCCCTCGTAGTCTGCCTCCTTCAGTGCCCGGGCCAAGTGACATCACTTCCCCTCGGTGCAGGAAGGGCTCATCCCTGCCCCCTCCCTCCTGTCAGCGGCCAATCACGGCGCGCGGCCCCGCTCGCAAATGCGCAGTGGGTGCCCGGCTGTGAGGCCACAGCCGGGTGCCCACAGTTGCAATGCCGGCGTTGTTTTTTTTTTCTAATGGATACTCCTCTTTAACTTCACAGTTCACACAAATATGTTTTAAATTCAAACTGTAGCACTGACGTAAGTCATTTTTTTTCCACAGTAGAGTGACAATCCCTCCACCTCCGGTCTAACTAATCACTCTCACCTTATTGCATGGACCCCTGTGCAAACAGGTGGTCATGCAAGCGGGTATCAAAAGGGTTAACACGGACCATAAACTTCTCTCACGTCTCCTTAGATCTCAGCAAGGACGCCAGGTAATGGGTAGAAAGAAAAGATCTAAGTGCTCACCGCTTAAGTATAAGATTTAATTTTTGTGTTCAAACACAAACTACTCACATAAAGATAATAAAAAACACAGCATGTAAAGCCGACAATCTTGTTAGTTTTGTAGGGCAGCAGCGGGTGACGCCATGCGTAGCTCCGCCCCAGTACGCGTTACGTTCAATCAGAACTTCAAAATCACTGGACTCCTCCCCCCTTCCCTTTGTTAGCAGGCGGAGGCACTTGGGGAAGGGGGAGGAGTCTGGTGACGTCGATGTCCGTGACTTCACCGGATCTCCGACGGAACTCCCTGAAGACCTGGAGGCCGGCGGAGAGGTGAGATTTCCACAGCCCTAAAATTTTTATAATTTTGTCCACACAAATAGAGTTTTTTTTAGGTGGTATTTATTCACAAATCAGTTTTTTTTTTTTGCGATATAAGTGAAAAAAAGAGCAGAAATTAAAAAAAAAATAATATATATTTTCTACTTTCTGTTTTAAAAGAAATCATAAATTTAAGCCAAAATGGATTCTGCTACATGTCTTACTGTTACATATGTGTGACAGGTGTTTTTAGTGTGTTGGGACATGTGTGTGTGGGGACGTGTTTTGGGGACACTATTTTGGGGATATTGTGTGTTTACATTGTGTGGGGACACTGGGCCGGTGATCAGTGTGTAAAAAGCTGTAAAAAAACAACAGCTCATACTCACTGATCATCGGCTGGCTGCAGCGATCTGCTCTCCTCACTAACAACTTCCGTGCGAGGAGAGCCGAGCCGATCGCCTAGCAACCGGCTCTCTATTTACATCACATGACGGCTGTGATTTGACACAGCCATCATGTGATCAGGAGGTCCAATCACAGAGCCCTCCTGCCGATCGGAGATGTGCCGTGTCTTGGTGACACAAGCGCATCGGGATCGTGCCGCTGCACACACGCGATCCCCCTTTTTCTGAGGGACATTCCTGAACGTGGGAGGGGGTAAAAAAAAAAAGTCTTTGATGCTTAAGCAAAACATAAAACTTAGTACTTGGTGGAGAAGCCATTGTTGGCAAGCACTGAGGTAAGACGTTTCTTATAGTTACCATGTTTGTACACATCTCAGGAGGGATTTTGGTCCACTCTTCTTTAAATCCTTAAAGGGGTTGAAAAGGCAGAAGGTTTTTTATCTTAATGTATTCTGTGCATTAAAATAAAAAGCCTTCTGTGTGCAGCAGCCTCCCTCAGCGCTCGTTTGCAGTTACTTCAAAACAAGGCTTCGGACGCACTTTTTGTAAAGCTCTCTGAAGGCCAGTCACTAAATAAAATGGTTAGCTTACAGTCCTGTTTACACTTTGCTTTTGCTTCAAAAATCATACCCCAGGTCGCTTTAGTGGTGCTTTAAAGCATCTTCAAAGGCTCCTTAGAAGTCTATGATAAAGCTCTCTTGAAGCACCTAAAGCTTTTGAGAGGCTTTAAGTCAGTATTGCAGGTATGAAATATCAACACACGCACAGGGCATCTGTCAAGCTTCATTAACCGCTTCAGCCCCGTACCATTTGGCTGGCCAAAGACCAGAGCACTTTTTGCGATTCGGCATTGCGTCGCTTTAACTGACAATTGCGTGGTCGTGCGACGTGGCTTCCAAACAAAATTGACGTCCTTTTTTCCCCACAAATAGAGCCTTCTTTTGGTGGTATTTGATCACCTCTGCGTTTTTTATTTTTTGCGCTATAAACAAAAAAAAAATGACAATTTCGAAAAAAAACGCATTCTTTTTTACTTTTTGCTATAATAAATAACCCCCAAAAAATATATAAAAAAACATTTTTTTTTTTTTTCCATTTTTTTCTACATATATTTGGTAAAAAAAATAAAAAATCAGGCTACCTCCAATTTGGTCCAGAAAAAAAAAAAAAAAAGAGAACAAAGTCCTCTTCCATTTATTTTCTGGACATGAACAGACCCAGAGGTAGGCGGGTGTAAATGGACACAAGGCAGCTTACATCCGCCTGTCCATAGAGCTGCATAGACCTTCCGATCAGATCTGCCTGAAATAAAGACAGGTGGGACTGATTGGAATGCGCATGTGAAAGGGACCTTATGGAGCTGTGCTGGAACTGTTGGTAAACCTGTGGAGGAAGAGGATTAACCCTTGAGCGGCTGGTGTGACCCCATATCTTTTGCAGCTGTGCCTGGAAGTATTGCTTCTTTTGTGTGAAATCTCTCATTCACTGGGAAGATCAGTGCACTGCTTTTATTTTTCTCCCCCAGCTCTTATGCAGCTGAGAACGAGGCACATGATCACTTACTGTGTAAAAAAAAAAGTGTGAAAAAGTATTTACAAATTTTTTCATATCTATACACAAATGTTTTGTCTTTCGATTCTATTTTAAACCTGAATGGGTTGTTTTACAAGGTGAGGGTTTACAATCACTTTATGTCCCGATTCACACTGGTGCGCTGTGCGATATTGCATGTGATTTGCACTGCACTGCAAATCACATGCGATGTCTGTGCGATTGTATGGCTGAATTTGCATCGCATTCGGACCAAAGTCATGCAGGACCCTTTTTTTGTTCCGCACCAGAATCGGATCGCATGGGTGTGCACATCCACGTGATCTGATTTATGTCCATACTGACAGTTCGCACTGCAATATATGAACCGATCTGGGGGTGTCATTAACTTTGTATTGACACTCCCAGTGTTTCGCATATGGCAGTGTGAACCACTGTGCGATTCAGGTGCGATCCGGGAACCCACACTGGATTCGCAGGGTTCTCGTATCACACCAGTGTAAGCCGAACCTAAACCCTGATGGGACAAGACTGTTGTGACCTCCTGTAATTGAAGAGGTCCAATACCTCAGGTGAGAGCACATCGCTGTGGGACGCTGTGTAAAATCTACATAAAAACAGAATGTAATGATTTACAAATCTCATAAACCCACATTTTATTCACAATAGAAAATAAAAAACATATCAAATGTTTAAACTGAGAAAAAACGAAAAGTTCATTTTGAAAGTGATTCATTACATAACAGTACATTAAATATTAGATCCCTGGACAGTCTACAGCAGGCGTGTCACACTCAAGGCACTCATACTCAATATTTCATATTTAACCACTTCAATACCGGACACTTTTACCCCCTTTCTGCCCTGGCTAAATTTTAGCTTTCAGCGATGCTGCATTTTGAATGATAATTGTGTGGTCATGCAATACTGTATCCTTATGAAATTGATATATTTTTTTCACATAAATAGAGGTTTCTTTTGGTGGTTTTTAACTGGATCAGATCCGCGCTATAGCCGAATGACGGCTACAGCGCAAACCTGCTTTGCCGGGACCACGTCTATTGAGGTCCTCCCGTGTCCGAGCAGCCTGCGCGCCTGTGATCTGTGATATGAGACTCGCTGGATCACAGATTGGAGTAAGGGGTTGATTCTGACCCCCTTATCACGTGATCAGCTGTCAGCCAATGACAGCTGATCATGTGATGTAAACAGAGCCGGTAATCGGCTATTTTTCTCCGGGCACTGACAGCGTGAGGAGAAAAAAAAAAGCCGATCACCGGCTGTTAAAGGGACATCAAAGTTCACAAACTAGGGCATATACTGGATATCTAAAAACTGATCAATCCTGATGTACTGAAGGCCTATCGGGACCGATGTCCCTCTCACTGCCGACGGTGATAGGCTTTTTTTTTTTACTCGCGCTATCAGCGCAAGGAGAAAAAATAGCCGATTACCAGCTGTGTTGACATCACACGATCAGCTGTCTCTGGCTGACAGTTGATCACGTGATAAGGGGTCGGGATCGACCCCTTACTCTGATCTGTGATCCAGCGAGCCTCGTAAACTTGCTGATCACAGAGCGCGCCGTGCACGCCCTTCAGGGGGCGCGTAGGCTGCTCGTGCACGGGACGACGTCAATAGATGTAGTTCCCGACAATGTAGGTCCGCGCTGTAGCCGTCATTTGGCTAGTAAAAGGTTAAAAAGGGTAATCTTGCGCCAGCACACCGAATGGCAACTAGGGAAATGCAGCGCACACTCAAGGGAAATGTCTGAACCCAAAGAGAATAGAGAAGAGAGGTAGTGGCGCGCAAATAAATTAAACTAGACTATATGTTAAAAGGACAAAGCAATCAGGTAATAGACATAGGGAATCCTAATTAAAACATCCTGGTTAAAATAGCACTTGTATATATTTTTACTATAGCCATTCATTACGGCATATGTGGTACATATCTGAGACCACCATTATCTGCTATTCCCTCCCTGGCATTCGAAGAATAACTCCCTCCTTTGTTTCTGCACTTTAATTATTTATTATTTCTCTATATCACTTTTATGATATATCTATTATATTCTTTTGGATCACCGCCATTTTTTATATACACAATTGGATGCATATTTTATTTTTTACTAAGGATCTTCATCACGTTTATTTATTTATTTCGATCACTGGTTTTATGCACACTTGGATGCACTGTCATTTTACCCAGTCACTGTTTGCGATGTTTATCATGCATTTTTAGCCAGGATTGCTTTTATCACAAGATTTGACTTTTATCACATCACTAGACGCACAACCAGAAGCACTGCGATCTATTTGATATATTATTCACATATAATTTCATTTTTATATGTGCTATACTATTTTAACCAGGATGTTTTAATTAGGATTCCCTATGTCTATTACCTGATTGCTTTGTCCTTTTAACATATGAATGGCAGGAAGAGCCCATTAGCGACCCCTGCCTAGATGGAAAATCTCCTGCGTCAGATGATGGAGCGGGCCGCCGCGCCAGACGGGGATTCCTGGATGAGATCCTGTCTTTCATCCTCCTCTTCCCCTGTTTTCTCTGCCTCCGTTCCCCCCCCTTCTCTCCCTCTCTCTTTCCCACAGCTTCACCAGCCTCCAGTTTACCTTCCGGGTCCCGCTGGTGCATCATTTCCTCCCGGGGCCCCTCCTCCGTTTCAGCCCATGCCTTCCCAGAGGGAGCCTTCTATGATGGACAGCTCGCCTGCTCCTCCCACGATGACGCCGTCTTCCGTCCCTCCTGCTTCGGCCCAAGCCTCAATGATGCCGCCGAACGAAGGCTCATGCGCAGTTGATACTGGCATGGTGCCCAGCAACAATAAGAGAAAGGTCCGCCGGATCGAACCCCGGGGACCTCCACCAATAAAAAAAGGTAAATTTGCTGAAAAAAGCAAAAATTGCAATACTAATAAAAATGCACCTTTTTTATTAATGTCAGATGTTGATCTGGTTAATGTTGGCGGTTTGGATACTACAAATGTGTGCGGTACTGAGTCGCAATCTTCTGTGTCTATGCATGTACTGCCTAATAATAATCATGATCTACCTATTGATGCTTTTAGTTCAATGTCTTTTCCTACAGCAAATAATTCTGCAATGTTACAGTCTGCAAGGGTTTTTTCTGAGGATGCTTCTGGGTCTGCTCAGCCTGTGGTTTCACATCCTATTCCACAGATGACACCTAGTGGTGAGTCTCCGCAATTGCAGGACCTATTGTCCTGGATGTCATCTTTTGCTTCGCTTGCTGACAATTTTAAAAAGTGTTTTACTGATGTTAATGCTGGTTCTTTGCCTGCTGTAAATATACGTTCGCCTGCGAATGTTGCATCAGTTGCTGAAGTTCCTATTTTGCCTTTGCCGACCACTTCTCATGTTGTTCCGGAATGCTGTTTCAAGGAAGCGATGGCGTGTGAGATCTCGCCCCTTGGTTTTCATTTGTCACCGTCGGTCAAGAATAAAATTTGGAGGGGAGAATATGTTGAAATTCTTTCTCTATTACCTTCATTTAAGGAAAATCGTTTGGATTTTAAAGATACAGATAAGATTGACGATGACAAGAAACGATCTGTTCCGCGCTCTTTTAATAATTGGCTTCAGGCCTATTGTATTTATGCAAGCATTCTGGGTGAGAAACGCCCAGATCTTTGCAGCGGTTTATTCAGACACCTTGATATAATCCTTGAAGCATATAAGAATTTTCCGGGTTTAGCCTGGTTTTATTATGATGAGTCGTTTCGTCAAAAAATGGCAGTGCATAAGACTTTGACATGGGGTACTAAGGATGTAGGTCTGTGGTTGAACCTTCTTATACCACGTAAGCCTGCTTTACCTAACCCAATTCCACAGTCGACGCAGTTCAAGAAAGGTTTTTGTTTTGGATTTAATGAAGGGCAGTGTAAATGGCCAAATACATGCCGTTTTAAACATGAATGTGCTTCCTGTTCTGGTAGTCATCCGGCTTCACGCTGTTTTAAGAAACTGCATTCTAATGCGGGTACCCCTTCTAATTATACTTTTCGTGCCGGGAGCCACGCCAGTGAAGCTTTGCGCCATGTTGCCGTTCCTTCGCATATGGCCAAACCGCCAGAGAGCGGAAGTACTCATTGAGGGTTTTTTATTTGGTTTTCGATTACCGAGGTTTTCAGGTCCGGGATGCATAAGTTGTGACAACTTAGCTTCCGCCCGTCGTTTTCCGGCTATTGTTTCGGAAAAAATTTCAAAAGAAGTTTGTGACGGCAGGGTGGCCGGACCCTTTCTTGTTCCTCCGTTTGCTGAATTTAGGATATCTCCTTTGGGTTTGATCCCTAAGAAAGAGCCAAATAGTTTCCGCTTGATCCATCATCTATCCTACCCTGTTGGTTATTCTCTGAACGACGAAATCGATTCGAAATTGAGCACTGTCACGTATGCTTCGTTTGATGATGCAATTTTTAAGATACGTCGCCTTGGAGTGTCAGCCTTTATGGCCAAGGCCGACATAAAATCTGCATTTCGCTTGTTACCCATACACCCTTCGGCCTTTAATTCATTGGGTTTCCGCCATGAAGGTTTATATTACTTTGACAAATGTCTTCCGATGGGCTGTTCTTTATCATGCACTTATTTCGAAACTTTTTCGTCATTTTTAGAGTGGGTAGTTAGTTTTTTGACAGGTTCTTCTAATATTTTACATTATTTAGATGATTTTTTGTTTTGTGGCCCTGCAAGCACTTCTGAGTGCCTTTATTTGTTCACGGAATTCCGTTTAACTTGCCATCGTTTTGGGGTTCCTTTGGCTGTTGACAAGTCTGTGTGGCCTACTACTTGTTTGGATTTCCTTGGAATTACGATCGACACTGCTGTAATGGAATGCCGCCTACCTCCGGCAAAATTAGATCGTTTGCGTTACATGATCTCTTTGGTTCTTGCTAAACGTAAAGTTACGGTTCGCACTCTGCAGTCTTTTTTGGGTTTACTCGCCTTTGCTACACGCATTGTCCCTATAGGCCGCATTTTTTCTAGGAGATTGTACATGGCCATTTCTGGTTTTAAGTCGCCTAATCATTTTGTGCGCATATCTGCCCCTTTGACGGCGGATTTGTTGGTTTGGAAGAAGTTTCTTGAATCTTTTAATGGCCGCGCTTTTTGGCAGACTCCATTTCAGGATGCATCTGTTATCTCTTTATTTACTGATGCGGCTGGCAGTTGCGGCTATGGCGCCTTTTACCAGGGTCATTGGTCAGCTGGCACCTGGCCTTCGTTTTGGCATGAACAAGGTTTGACTGGTAACATCGTCCTTCTTGAATTATTCCCAATCTTGGTATCATTGGAGATTTGGGGTGTTCATTTGCGTAATTCCCGTTTATTATTCCACTCTGACAACAAAGGAGTGGCATATGCGATTAACTGCTTGTCTTCCAAGTCATTGCCAGTTTTGGCAGTCTTACGGAGTATTGTTTTTAAGTGTCTTGAGTTGAATATTTGGATAAAGGTTAAATATATACCGGGTTTTACTAACGTGATATCTGATTCTCTGTCACGTTTTCAGATGGACCGTTTTCGTACCCTGGCCCCGGATGCAGATCTAATTGGTCTTCCATGCCCGGAACATCTGTGGTCCGTGATTTGCAATGTGTGAATTCCGCTTTTCTGAACTCCCTGGCACCCTCCACGTGGGCGAATTACAACGCCGCGTGGAATTTATGGATCTCTTTTTTGGTGTCATTGAATGTTCCATCTACCGTTTTCTCTGAGGAATTGGTTCTTCGTTTTTTAGAACATTTGATGCGTCGCTCTTATGCGTATTCCCACATCTTAAAGATTTTGTCGGGAATTTCTTTCTTTTTTAAGAGCCGTGGTTTCCCTCCTTTTTCATCATTTTTCTTGGTTAAGCAGGCTCTTAAAGGTTATCGTAAGCGTTGTTTCCGCTGCGATTCACGTGTCCCAGTTACTTTGCACCTGTTACATCATTTATTATCTGCAACTTCGGTTGTTTGCTATTCACAGTATGAAGACTTGTTGTTCAAAACATCGTTCAGTTTGATGTTTTTCGGTGCTTTCCGCATTTCGGAATTGTTTCCACGAACTTCTTCATCGGTGGGTGGCCTGTTGTATTCAGATATTTCTTTGGGTCCTGAAGTTGTTCATATTAATTTGCGATTTAGCAAGACTGATCAGTTGGGCAAAGGCCGTAAGATTGTTATCGGCCGGAGAGCTGAATCTCCTGTGTGTGCTTTCTTATGGTTGTCTAAGTATTTGTTGAACCGGCCTTTCCTTTCCCCTCACTTGTTGCTCCACTCTTCTGGCCACCCTGTCACCCAACGTCAATTTTCTGCCGTTCTCAAAAAATGCATGTGTCATTTGAAGCTGGGTCACCTACATGTGACCAGCCACTCGTTTCGCATTGGCGCAGCGACTGAGGCAGCGAAAATGGGTTTGCCTGACTCTGATATAAAAATGTTGGGTGGTTGGAAATCTGAGTGCTTCCGATCTTATGTTCGTCCTGACCTTTGTTTCTTCTGATTTTAGGTTCTTCTCTCTCTGTATGGCTGGTTGGACACTCCTTCATTCACTGGGCCAGTATCCGTGCAGCAAACAGAGTCTACGGGACTAATTTGAGTTTAGATCCATCTTCTATTGTTCTTGATTGGCATGGTTCTCGTGGCATGTCGTGGTTTGACCTCCGTCCTCTGTTAACTGAGTTGTTTATGTTGAATAAACCCGACGTTCTTATTATTCATTTAGGGGGGAATGATTTAGGTTTACACAAGACTCTGGATTTGGTTTCCCAAATTAAATTGGATTTTCTTCACTTACATTCTATTCTCCCTGATACTGTTTTGGTTTTTTCTGAAATTATTCAGAGGTTTACATGGCTGCGTGACCCGAACTTGTTATATCTGGAGAAAATCAGAAAGAGGGTGAATAGAATGGTTTCGAAATTCATGCCTTTGGTTCAGGGTTTTTCATTTCGCCATTCCGATTTAGAGGGCGGGTTGGTTGGTTTTTACCGCCCTGATGGGGTACATCTGTCCGATATTGGTTTGGATATTTTTAATTTAGATTTACAAATGTGTGTGGAATTGGCCGTGGCCCGGGTGGGGTGCCAGGCTTTTTAAATTCTTTTGCCTGGCATGTGGGGTATTTTTTGGTATATTTGGTTAGTATAGTTTGAGCTTTAATGGCTGAACTATTTCATGTTATGTTTGTATATAGTTCGAGCTCTAATAGCTGGACTATTTGTATATGTTGGTAATGTGGTAATGTAAAGTGATATTATATTATTAAAATGGTATTATTATTATGCCAATAATAAAGGACCACGGCCATTGTAATCCACTTTTTGTAGTCTGTGTGTATTTATTGTATTGTTGTCTTTGGAATATATGTCTTCAGCCTCTGGTCCCATGAATGGCAGGAAGAGCCCATTAGCGACCCCTGCCTATGGGACCAGGGACTGAGACATGTCATTTTAATATAAAAATAAAGATGACAGTTGACAATAAACTTTATGAAAATAAAGGACAGTAACAGACATAATGGTCATGTGACTTTACCTATAAAAGGGCAGAGTCATCAACGGTTTTTTAGTTTCAGCGCCGGCACTTTAAGAAGACGCATCCCTCCCTCCCTCCCTATGTCGTGGTTCTTGTTATGTGGCTATATATTACATCTATATACGGGGTATTTTTTGGTATATTTGGTTAGTATAGTTTGAGCTTTAATGGCTGAACTATTTCATGTTATGTTTGTATATAGTTCGAGCTCTAATAGCTGGACTATTTGTATATGTTGGTAATGTGGTAATGTAAAGTGATATTATATTATTAAAATGGTATTATTATTATGCCAATAATAAAGGACCACGGCCATTGTAATCCACTTTTTGTAGTCTGTGTGTATTTATTGTATTGTTGTCTTTGGAATATATGTCTTCAGCCTCTGGTCCCATAGTCTAGTTTAATTTATTTGCGCGCCACTACCTCTCTTCTCTATTCGTCATTTGGCTATAGCGCAGATCTCAAGTGGTTAGACACATCGAACATCATGGCTCAGTTTTGGCTGTAAACAGTCACAGTGATCCCCAATGGAGGTCACTGATAGTGATAGCACAGAGATAACAAATGAGCTCATATTAATAATCTTAAAATGATGATGTATTTCAATGTGTTTTAAGCACCCACCTACACCTGGAACCCATTCCTCCACAGCTTCATCTATGTATTGGATTTCATATATCCAGGAATAATGAGCTCTTTTATTTTCACTCTGATGACAATTTGAAACTTGCTGTGGAAAATGGCAGATGGAATCTGGAAATTTGAATCTGATTGGTGGCTGTAAGGAGACACTGACAGTTGGTATTCTTGTAAACAACACCTGACCTGAAGCTGCCCAAATAATATCTCATGATTTATGAATACAAGTCCTGTGTTCTGTACTGTACGGTAAAGATAAAACGGTTTGCATTTTGTTACATTTTAAACATTCCAACATCATGGCTGAATGTGGCTCTAAGCAGTCACAGAGATCCCCAGTGGTGGTCACTGATAGTGATAGCACAAAGATTACAAATGACACTGCCTAACTGTAAATATACGTCAAGTAGCTAGCTGCCATAACCCGGTATCTTTATTTACAGCAGGTGGACGACTTTCCGATAAAAGTGGTCCCAGCAGCGAATTCGCCATGGGATCCATTTTATAGGCGCGGGAGAGGTGCCCCCTCCCGCCACTTACCGGTCATTTTCTGGGTTTACAGGAGCCATCGGTAAACCCAGAAGTGATCCAGTCTGAACAATGGCTGGGCAGGAAGTCAAGTGAGGACAAGATGGCCCTCACTTGGCTCTATACCCTTTGAAGGACCGAAGCAACCATGTCAATGACAATTCTTTTTTCTTTTGCTTTTAAAAGGTAAATGAGAGATCTGGGGTCTTTTTGACTCCAGGTCTTTCAATAAAGAGGGCCTGTCGTGCTTATTTCTATTACAAGGAATTTAAACATATCAAAAAATAAAAATAAATAAAAAAAATAAAATAAAGGGACAGTGTAAAAATAGAAAATAAAAAAGTAAAAAAAATAAGAAAAAATAATAATTTAAAAGCATCCCATACCTCCGTGCTCACGCACAGAATCGAATGCATACACAAGTGGCACCCGCATTTGTAAGCGGTGTTCAAACCAAACATGTGAGGTATCGCCACGATCATTAGAGCAAGAGCAATAATTATAGCCCAAGACCCCTTCTATAACTCTAAACAGGTAACCTGTAAAAAAAATGTGCCTATTGAGATGTTTAAGTACCGTCGTTTGTCGCCATTCCAAGAGCATGCGCAATTTTGACATGTTAGGTATCTATTTATTCGGCAAAACAATATTTCACATTATACTAAAAAATTGGGCTAACTTTACCGTTTTGCATTTCATTCAAATTCATTAAAGTGTATTTTTTACAAAAAAAAAGCAAATACAGTGTGACATACTGCTATTTTATTCTCTAGGGTCTCTGCAAAAAAAAATATATATAATGTTTGGGGGTTCTAAGTCATTTTCTAGCAATAAAAAATGATTTAAACTTGAAAACAACAAATGTCAGAACAATCCAGGGTCAGCAAGTGGTTAAAAAAATCCTATTTACGGATTTATCTCAGTGTGTTTTGAGCAGCCATATTGACACCTGTCTATGTCATTGGAAATGACCCCAAAAGCAGGCTTTTATAAGCCTCCTCTGTGTATTAGGTGCTCCACAGATTTATCTATGTATTGGATTTCATACATACAGAGTGAATATTAAGTGCTCTTATTTTGAAAATTTGAAAATGACCTTTGGATATTGGCAGTTGGAGTTGATATTTGAATCTGATTGGCTGAGGGGAGGCACTGACAGTTGGTATTCTTGTAAACATCACATGACCTGAAGCTGAGCTCTGGCTGTCCTGATGGTATCCTAGCAACGATGATGTCATAGCTCACAGCCAGCCCATATAAAAGAAACGCTCCAGCTGCATTATAGCCAGTTTGGATTTGCTAGAGGTGGTGAATACATTACTTTTCTAGTGCTCTGTGCGTTTTCATTATATTTATGATGAAGTGGCAAAGGAGAAACCAAACTTTTAGATTTCACCCATATAAGATCAGGGATGAGATTACTTGGAAATGTATCCAAGAAAATTCTGTGGAGGATTTGGATAAGCCCACTTTATTACAAAGTGGGTTAAAGATGGAGACATCTCAACACCCCAAAAATGGGGAAGAGAAACGTGGGAACTCTGATGAAGGGAGGAATTCCGGAGAGAAAAAGAGTTCCAGAAAGGAGAATGCCAAGGCAAAAAGGCAAAAACTGAATTTCAGATATCATCCATATAAGAAGAGAGATGAGGCTACATGGAAAATCTTCCTAAGCGGACCTTCTGTGGATGATATTGATAAACCCACTTTATTACATAGTGGGTTAAAGGTGGAGACACCTCAACCCCCCAAAAATGGGGAAAGCAAGCATGGGAACTCTGATGAGAGGAAGATATCTACTGCCATATTGCCCAAGAGGAACAACAAGAGACAAGCATCAGATGCCATTTTTGCTGCACCTCCAAATAAGAAACAGATGATCATCACAGATGAGAAAAGTAAGAATGATGAGAACAATTTTATAAAATATAATACAATTGTCACTGTTTAGGTATTTTATCAGGGATAAAAACTAGAGCTAGGCCAGTGCTGGGGTACACTGCAATATCCACTTTATGTTATAAATGAACCCCTTTGAGCGTGTTTTTGTTAGAAAACAGCCACAGGGTGAGTAGAAAAGCCTGTCCCCTGCCAATAGCTTTAGTGTAGGACCCCCCAACTTGCCTTTAGAAAAGGGGATGTTACCCCCCTCGTTGCACAAGCATAAAAATGAATGCAATCCTCAGCTGAATAAATTTAATTTGGGTGAGTTGCAGGTATAGATAGATCTGTCCTATATTGGATCAGGCATATGACTGTGTATGACCACCCCTGCAGTTCTCCCTGATATGATGATATTTCTTTAACCCTTCTGCTGCCATGAAAATTTCCCACACATGCTAAATCGCACATATTTGGGCCTAAGGATTACTCAAAGTGGACCTGTACTTTAAAAATGAAGATTTGCTACTTTATAGGGAAAATATAGAAATAGTAATTGCACCCAAGTAGTACCCAGAAATATTTATCTTTTCTCTGGAGTGAGGGAGGTTGTAATATATGGGAATCTAACTTACGATCTTCCGTACAAGCCCACTTTGTTCAGAAAACACCCCTGGGACAATCGGGCCCTTCTAGTCATGGATGGCTGGAATCTAATGGCAGGAAAGTTTTTTGGACCCGGGGTCCCAGGAGGGAGATTCCCCAATTTAGAAAGGTGTAGTGAATGGGTGGTTTTACACCTACCAATTCTGAATGGTGTAGAAGTGATTGGGCCTCTTTATAACCACCTCAATTTTCTTCTACAATATGCAGCAAAAACGACAGAATTATTGCAAAATTAACAGCTTCTATTGCAGTCTTGAACTTGTTTTGACCCTACGACCTGTACATGATGTACAAGTCATATCCTTGCAGGTCATAGGGTCAAAAAGTAAACTACTGTAGCTACTCACGTCACTATAAATATTTCACAAATTAAGACATGCAATCTATTTAGAAACATAAAGCTATTTAGCTTTATTTGGCCCAACTACTTAGCACCTTGGAGTCGTGGTAAACAGGAATATCTCTTTTCCACTTTTCCATGTGTTTTCCACCATTGTCATTTAGTGTTTTGTGAAGTAGGTGTTCGATTTCTGTAAGGTAATAACATGTCATGATTTCTATTTATCTTATAGTCAGTGAGATGGTCAGCGAGACAGTCAACGAGGCAGTCAGCGAGACAGTCAACGAGGCAGTCAGCGAGACAGTCGAGGCAGTCAGCGAGACACTCAATGAGGCAGTCAGTGAGACAGTCAATGAGGCAGTCCGCGAGACAGTCAATGAGGCAGTCCGCGAGACAGTCAGCGAGGCAGTCAACGAGGCAGTCAACGATGCAGTCCACGAGGCAGTCAGCGAGGCAGTCAGCGAGACAGTCAACCAGGTTGTCAGTGAACCTGTCAACCAGGCTGTCAGCGAGCCAGTCATTGAGCTTGTCAGCAAGCCAGTCGACAAGGTAGTCAGTGAGGGAGTCAACAAGGCAGTCAGGGATGTGGCCGGCACCAACGTGGGATGCAGCCAACCAGCTGTCTTTAACCTTGACAGCTTCGTCTTTCATAAAATACTTGGTCAAGGTAGTTACGGAAAAGTAAGTAATCAAAGATATATGAACAGCAGGTTTAATGTATTGCGAGTTGCTGGTTATTAATATTGTCAGTGGGCTAACAGTAGGCTGTCGGTGGAGGTCATACCACTGTATTCCTTACCACTTGCCATTTACATTACACGTGCTAAGCTGTGTTACTCAATCACAAACTGAAATCTATTATGTCCAATACGACGAGTTTACACCATAGTGATGCGTTAGTGTGCGCTCAATGAAATGGGGACATAATGCATTTAATGAAATGTGCTTTAAGGAAGGTACAATAAAGTTATTTTACATCATTGTTAAAAAAAACAAAAACAAATGCCAACACACATCATCTCAAATATGCTTAGTGTGTGTTAAATGAATGTAAAGCGAGTGGAGTGAATCGAGCCTAAAGTTATGTTAGTGGTGTTCTGTCTGTCGGAGGTATAATACACAAAAAGCAGCTCGGCACAAATTTGTTGATAGATAAGGCAATAAATCTAATTTAAACTGTATTTAGCAGATTCTATAGATAGAGTTTGGCTTCAGAGCTTCATAACCTTTAGCCCCAATATAGTAACACTGAATACAGACTTAGGAGTAAGTGTTGGCTGTAGTTTTCTCTAAATTTGCTAAAAACCCACTGCAGCCTGATAAAAGCCTATTTAAATCTATCCCCATTTACTAACAGTCTAGAAGGTAGTGACTAACAGTCAAAACCACTTACAACTTGCTGAAAGCCTGCTGCGTTCATGCTCTATAAACTTGTGTTTTCATGCTATAGACTAACAATTGTAGCCAGGCTGGGGGTTGCTGCTGGGGACCCAGAGGTAACCTTTTCAGAACCTGGTGCTGAATTAGCTCTAATCCTTTCTGTCTTGTGTTTTTTTTTAGGTTGCCCTGGCATCCCATCCTGCCACAGACCAGAAACTGGCAGTCAAGGTGGTAAGGAAAAGGCAATTATTAAAAGAAGATCCTAAAAGTGTACTTATAGAGAGACAAATACTTGAAAAAGTTGGAGAGAGTCCTTTTTGTACACACGCCTATGGAACCTTCCAATCAGAAGTAAGTGTCACATTCCTATCAATCACTCATCAAATCACATCCATATTATCCACTTGATCTCCAAGTCCTGTACAGACTTAGAAACAAATCCCCAAACCAGAAAAACATTAGAGATGGTTCAGCTTTACAGAGGCTGCCAATGTAGAATGTTGGGAATTCTGGTTCTCCCCGGCTGTGGCTTTGTTGTCATTGACTCGGATCAGATATACCCCCCATACTTCTCTCATGATAGAGTCATTGTAATGGCAGCCTGGTAGACCATGTTTGCATGTTATGTGGCTCTGTATATTGCTTTCCCAATGAGAAAATATGTTGAACATATATTTAAAGTTCTTGCCCAGCATCGTATTCTGACTTTAATGGGAACTTAGATTTAAAGTGAATGTAAACCCAACAGTGACCATCTCTTGTCTTTTCCCACTTGGTCTATTAAATATACAATTCAAAGCATTCTGCTATACCTGTTCAATAAGAGCAGAAAAAAAACCTGTTGATCCTGTCAGAAATCCAGTGCTGTCCTTTGTTATCTTAAGCCCAATATTTCTGCATTTCTGACAAAACACAAACCCCACATGCACTTTACCTTTTTGAACCTATATATTTCTCTTTGTCTTTCACAGGAAGATCTCTTCTTCGTAATGGAGTACATGAGAGGAGGAGAACTATGCGACCTGATCAAGTCTTCTGCTCCATTATCAACTGCTGCAATAAGGTACGGCTCACAAAGATACTGTCCAAGGATGCATTCACACCACCTGCACCGTGTGAAGTGTTTATTTTCACTTTTTTGCATGTTTGTTGTGCAACAGCACAGGACAGCCTATTCACTTGTATGGGCTGCCCTACTTGTGCCAAATGTGCCAATGTAACTCATGGACTTTTTTTGGCAGTGAGCCTCACGCACTTTTGCAATGTACATAGTGGTGCGTTTTTTTTTCAGGCAACTGCTACCTGCGTTTGAGATGTCATTAGGAATCAATGGCACCACAAGTGTGATATGCATTTTGGCACGTTTTTCACGTGGTGTGACTGGGGCCCAAGCAAAGGGTGAGGGCAAACAGTCATAATGAAGGATTTTCATAAATATAGTTATATAACAGCCCACCCACCCACACCTAAGTAAGCCTTCATCAGGAAAAACCTCTGCTTTCCCCCCTAAGCCCTTTCTTTTTTTTTTTTTGCCATCAGCAAAGTACACTGTAATTCCATTTTGTAGAGATCAATCTCACATGATCACATACTGTTTCAATCAGATGTGACTAATCCCTTCAAGATGCTACTGCATGCTACTTGTATAGATTATTCCATAGTGAGCCATTTGTCCACCCTGATTAATAATCAGTTGCTACTCCTAGTGATTGGTCCCTAGCAGGATCTGCCAAAAAACCTCTGCTGCATACCTCTAGGCCTAATGTCATACCTGTTAGAAAATGGCTAAATCCTTTAGTTTATCTTAGTGCGCAAGGCTGTATCTTCAACCCGCACAATCAATGTTCCAACCTGACAGATCTCAGCCAGTGGTTGTCAGCTACCACAGACATGAGATCAGGTGACTGTTATCCAATCTCTATGGGCTTGTTTAGGACCAATTAATGTATTACCCCAAAAACTGAACAGTGCCTATCATTGTCAGAGTAATACATTCCTTCCTATGACTTGCACAGCAAGGAAGGAATCATCTATTAATTATTTATTTACTTATTTCTGTGAGACATGTGATATTAATAAACCTTCTCTCTTTTTTTACAGATTTATTGCTGCCGAACTTCTTTGTGCTCTGCGATATCTGCACGGACGTGGTATCATTCATAGGTAAGCGTTTCGATCATGATCTTTCCTCCATATTTGCCATTCTTTATTAAAGGATAACACCACCCAACACTGGTACTCTAGTTGTGGGTGGGTGTACAAGGCTTGAATTGCCTGCTGCCAGTTCTGTCGCCTGCTGCTGAAGCTTTTGTGCATCTAAGTTAAAGAGCCTCACTTCCCCATACTCCATACATTTTAACTAACCACTTAAAGTGGTGTTGCACTAAAAAAAAAAAAAAAAAATGCTTAAAATTCAAAAAATAAATAAATAAAAATAATTGGAATTTTTTTTTAACTCACCTCTAAATGCCTGTTGCTAGGGGGTCCCTCATAGTCTGCCTCCTTCAGTGCCTGGGCTGGTGACATCACTTCCCCTCGGCGCAGGAAGGGCTCCCTCCCTCCTGTCAGTCATCTGGGACACAAGACAGGTCCCATATGACTGCGTGGCCAATAACGGCGTGCGGCGCAGTGGGTGCCCGGCTGTGAAGCCACAGCTGGGTGCCCACAGTTGCCGAGCGGATGGGGGGACGAGGGGAGCTTCGACCCCCCCGCATCGCTGGACCCTGGAACAGGTAAGTGTCTGATTATTAAAAGTCAGCAGCTTCAGTATTTTTAGCTGCTGACTTTAATTTTTTGTTTAATGATACTCCTCTTTAAGCCCCGGACCATTTGGCTGGCCAAGACCAGAGCACTTTTTGGGTTTCGGCACTGCATCGCTGCATAAAAAAAAAATGCATAATTTTTTACTTTTTGCTATAATAAATATCCCCAAAAAATATAAAAATACATTTTTTTTTTCTCAGTTTAGGACGATATGTATTCTTCTACATATTTTTGGTAAAAAAAAAAAAAAAAAAAAACGCAATAAGCGTATATTGATTGGTTTGCGCAAACGTTATAGCGTCTACAAAATTGTGGATAGTTTTATGGCATTTTTATTAAGAATTTTTTTGGGGCCCCATCAACCCCCATAAACCAGTAGAAGAAACAATATTGAGGCACACTCCATCAATCCGCAATGTGTCTACAACTTTATTAAAGACATGGGGATAGAAACACTCACCGGGCTTTCTCATTCTAATACATATAGCCCCCTAGTGGGACTTAATCATGCCCCACTAGAAGGGCAAAATATGACAGAGGAAGACAGCCTATGGAGTGTTTCTGCTCTCTTGTTTTCAATAAAGATGTTAAAGCATTGCAGAATGACAGACTTGGACCTGACATGGTTTCTTCAACTGCATTAAGCTGGGAACTGAGCTCATGTGGTTCATGCTGAGATTCATAAAGTGGTGCAGAAAGTTAGTAGGTGATCTAACCCGTTGGCACCCATCTAAAACTGACCTATTAGTATTGGGTGAACTTTGATTTTAAATATTTGATCTGTAAATATAACTCTCTCCTTTTCTTTTACAGAGACTTGAAACCCGAGAACATACTGCTTGACAGCTCCGGCCATGTAAAAATAGCAGATTTTGGCCTTTCTAAAGTCGATATGTTCGGAACCAAGAAAGCGTATAGTTGTGCCGGTACTACAGCCTATATGGCCCCAGAGGTAAGTAAAAAACAACTCTTCTTTTGCCCCTTTACCACATCTATTTTATATTATTATGTTTATCAGCCATTTCATAATGAAAGAACAAGAATTTTGGAGATGAAGGAAGCAGGGTCACAATGATTGTGACAAGAAGCCTAAAAAACATCAGGGGCCACACAGTGACCTGTCATTTCTTCCAATTATTTCGTACCTATTATTACTGCTCTGTGTATAGTTGATCATGTGCTTTATTTTTTACTTTTATACCCTTTCTCTCTGTTTTATCAGGTTTACTATAACAAACCCTACGATGCCATGGCCGACTATTATTCACTTGGTGTCATCCTGTTCGAAATGGCCACAGGAGCAGAGCCAGAATCCGTCAGATCCAGGAACTACTTCTATCCAAGGAACATTGACCCAGACCTTCGAGATGTTATTGAGCGAGTAAGTATCGATAGTCTAGAATTAGAGGGCTTTCACACCGGGGGGCGTCGGCGGTAATGAGTTAAATACAGATTTTATGGCAGGATATTGACCACACAGGAGGTCAGCATTACATCTGAATTACCCATGTGACATCTTGAAAACATGAGCTGTTGGGGAACTCCTAGACCGGTTCAGGAATGTTACCTTAGATCCTTTTAGCAGACATTCCTTAATTTAAAACTACACTAAGGAGTTTTAACAGCACTATTCGGCGAAAAGGGGTTAAATCTGCTTGCAAAACGCAGCCAGAGCGGCATTATGCTTGGGTGTATCGCAGCGCTGCCCCATTGATTTCAATGGGGAGCAGCGGTGGAGGTGCGGTGAGTTCACCGCTCCAAAGAAGCTACTGGCAGGACTTTTTGTGAAGCCCTGCCAGTGCACCACTCCAGTGTGAAAGCCCTCTGGCTTTTACACTGGAGTGAATAGAGCCGCTTTTTTCAGGCGCTATACAGATGCTATTTTTAGCGCTGTAGTGCCTGAAAAACGATGGCAGTGTGAAAGGGGTCTTAGAATTATCTAAGAGCTATAGGTCCTTAGTGTTGTCTATGTAAAAAGGCTCTTCTGCATTGCTATGTGCCATAGTGATGAAGGGATTAGAGTCAGAAAGCGTGGAGCGGGTATATGACTTCTGGAAGAGTTAAATACAGATTTTATGGCAGGATATTGACCACACAGGAGGTCAGCATTACATCTGAATTACCCATGTGACATCCTGAAAACATGAGCTGTTGGGGAACTCCTAGACCGGTTCAGGAATGTTACCTTAGATCCTTCTAGCAGACATTCCTTAATTTAAAACTACACTAAGGAATTAAAATATGACATTGAGAAGTTTTTTTTTTTTTTTTTTTTTTAATAATAGCCGACACTAAACTGGCTAATTTATCATTTTCTATTAGTGACAATCTACTGTATGCTAAATTTCATATATTTTTCATTACAGCTTCTTGCAGAATATCCGAGAGATCGATGGTGGGCAGTGAATAGACTACGAGAACACCCCTTCTTCAGATCTATTGACTGGAGGAAGTTGGAGGAAGGAAAGGTCACTTCACCATTGTGGATGCCAGAAGTAAGTCCATTGGAAGTACAATTAATATAATGTGTGCACATACAAGGAGATCATTTCATAGGGAGCTGCATTCAGTCACTAGGAATTGCAGAATAATTATAAACTGCAAAAAAAAAAAAACATGATCATCTGTACATTTGCTATATTCCACATGCAGCCAACTGCTAATTATTATTATAAAATATCATTATAAGGTCATAGTAGAACCGAAATATCAGTTATAATGGTAACATTAGGTAGTATAGTGTTACATTTGAAAATGCATCTCCTGGTTGGTATGTCAAGTATTGAATGATAAGTCTGATTTATGTATTTTCTTGTTGCAGTGCCAAGAAATAGACACAAATGAGCAACTTGAAGTGAAGCAACTGATTCACTACAGAGGAAAGAAAGAGAGGAGAATTGCAAATGCGAGACAGAGATTGTTTGATGGCTTCAGCTTCATAAGCAAGAAATGGAGAAAGATGCTGAACAGGAACTGAAAGAATAAGGTCTTCTGACATTTAAGAAACACTCACTAATCCAAGAGTGCTGTACGGTCTTCAGCCGGGCCGATACTTTGCTGGTCTTCGTATCCCCGGCATTGCCAACTAAAAGCTGTGCTTTCAGTCTGGTCCAGTAGCCTCCTGAGATAGGTGAAGTGTAATTTTCATCTCTCCTGACGTGGATCGACATTGCAGGACAATATCGATTGGATTTACGTTGTGGAATATAACCCTGGCTCTTTTGGGTTGGAAGATAGTCAGCAGATTGCCACATTTGTGCATCCCTCATTGTGATAGACATGGATAAACATTGCTGGACGACATTAATGACATTGGATTTATATCGTATTACATAACCCTGTCCATTTTGGGTCTGAAGATTGGAAATAGTGGTGGTTTGCCATATGAGCAGACCGCCTTTATGCATCACTCATTGTGATTGACATGGATCAACATTGCTGGACGACATTAATGACATTGGAGTTATATTGTATTACATAACCCTGTCCATTTTGGGTCTGAAGATTGGAAATAATGGTGGTTTGCCATATCAGTAGATCGCCACCTTTGTGCATCACTCATTGCGATTGACAATGGCATTGCTAAGGGGGTGCGGACCGCACCCGGGTGACACCCGTAACAAACCCTACGATGCCATGGCCGACTATTATTCACTTTGTGTCATCCTGTTCGAAATGGCCACAGGAGCAGAGCCAGAATCCGTCAGATCCAGGAACTACTTCTATCCAAGGAACATTGACCCTGACCTTCGAGATGTTATTGAGCGAGTAAGTATCGATAGTCTAGAATTAGAGGGCTTTCACACCGGGGGGCGTCGGCGGTAAAGAGTTAAATACAGATTTTATGGCAGGATATTGACCACACAGGAGGTCAGCATTACATCTGAATTACCCATGTGACATCCTGAAAACATGAGCTGTTGGGGAACTCCTAGACCGGTTCAGGAATGTTACCTTAGATCCTTCTAGCAGACATTCCTTAATTTAAAACTACACTAAGGAATTAAAATATGACATTGAGAAGTTTTTTTTTTTTTAATAATAGCCGACACTAAACTGGCTAATTTATCATTTTCTATTAGTGACAATCTACTGTATGCTAAATTTCATATATTTTTCATTACAGCTTCTTGCAGAATATCCGAGAGATCGATGGTGGGCAGTGAATAGACTACGAGAACACCCCTTCTTCAGATCTATTGACTGGAGGAAGTTGGAGGAAGGAAAGGTCACTTCACCATTGTGGATGCCAGAAGTAAGTCCATTGGAAGTACAATTAATATAATGTGTGCACATACAAGGAGATCATTTCATAGGGAGCTGCATTCAGTCACTAGGAATTGCAGAATAATTATAAACTGCAAAAAAAAAAAACCCCATGATTATCTGTACATTTGCTATATTCCACATGCAGCCAACTGCTAATTATTATTATAAAATATCATTATAAGGTCATAGAAGAACCGAAATATCAGTTATAATGGTAACATTGGGTAGTATAGTGTTACATTTGAAAATGCATCTCCTGGTTGGTATGTCAAGTATTGAATGATAAGTCTGATTTATGTATTTTCTTGTTGCAGTGCCAAGAAATAGACACAAATGAGCAACTTGAAGTGAAGAAACTGATTTACTACAGAAGAAAGAAAGAGAGGAGAATTGCAAATGCGAGACAGAGATTGTTTGATGGCTTCAGCTTCATAAGCAAGAAATGGAGAAAGATGCTGAACAGGAAATGAAAGAATAAGGTCTTCTGACATTTAACCACTTCCCGACCGCCCCATGTACATATACGTGAACAGAATGTCACGGACAGGCAAAACCACGTACCTGTACGTGCCATTCTTCAGGCGGTTGGGGGGTCCAATCGGACCCCCCTCCGCCGGCGGGGATGGTCGGGATCGCTTCAGGAGCGATCCGGGAAGAGGGGACGGCCAGTGGTTTCTGGCCACCCCCTCGCGATCGCTCCTGGCGAACCAGATGCTCCGTTACCTGTGTAATTGTAAACACAGGCAACGGGAAGTGATGTCACGCTCCTCGTGCCGGTCTTTCTGACCGGGACGCCGAGTTGTGAAGACATCAGGTTAGTGCACCAACACTACACTGACACCAGGCACACATAGGCACATATTCCACCCCCCTGTCACCCCCTGATCACCCCCCAGATCATCCCCTGCCCCCCCAGTCACAGTGTCACTGATTGCAGTGATCATTTATTTACTGATCACTGCATTTAGTGTCAGTTGTGACTGAAATAACTGTCAGGGCAGTTAGTTTTAGGCCCCTTTAGGTCCAAGGTAGCCCCCTACCCCCCCTAATAAAGGTTTAACCCCTTGATTGCCCCCCAGGTAACCATTTCACCCTCTTTTGCCAGTGTCACTAAGCGATCGTTTTTCTGATCGCTGCATTAGTGTCACTGGTGCCGCTAAGTAGCCAGTTTTTTTTTTAGGTAACCGCCAGGTTTATATAGGTTTATAAATAGGTTTATAGGTCAGGTACCCCCATATTACAACCTAAATAAAGGTTTTAACCCCTTGATTGCCCCTAGAGTTAACTCTTTCACCAGTGATCACCGTATAAGTGTCACTGGTGACGCTGGTTAGCCAGTTAGTTATTTAGGTTCTCCGTCAGGTTTTTATATAGCTTCAGGTACCCCCATATATTACCTAATAAAGGTTTTAACCCCCTGATTGCCCCTAGTTAACCCTTTCACCAGTGATCACCGTATAACTGTTACGGGTGACGCTGGTTAGTTACTTTGTTTTTTATACTGTCAGGGCACCCGCCATTTATTACCCAATAACGGTTTAACCCCCTGATCGCCCGGCGGGTGATATCAATTAGGTTTTAGGGTCAAATAAGGTCTGCGTCGCCCCAGGTTAGTGCCAGTACCGCAAACACCCATGCGCAAAGCATACACCTCCCTTAGTGGTATAGTATCTGAACAGATCAATATCTGATCTGATCTATACTAGCGTCCCAGCAGTTTAGGGTTCCAAAAAACGCATTGTTAGCGGGATCAGCCCAGATACCTGCTAGCACCTGCGTTTTCCCCCTCCGCCCAGCCAAGCCCAGCCCACCCAAGTGCAGTATCGATCGATCACTGTCACTTACAAAACACTAAGCACACATAACTGCAGCGTTCGCAGAGTCAGGCCTGATCCCTGCGATCGCTAACAGTTTTTTGGTAGCGTTTTGATTCAGTCGCCAGCAGCCTAGGAGCTTTTTTACCTGTGAATCTCACTAGTGTACTACTAAATTTAGAGCCCAAAATGGCAAATCGCAAGTACACTAGTGAACAGGCCTACTTGTTTCTGAGTATGTCAGATAGTGAAGAGGAGGTCACTCATCTGTCACAATCAGGCTCAGAATACGATCCAGTAGACGACAGCGGCTCCATGACAGATAGCTCTGGCGACAGAGGTGAGGTCCCTGCTAAGGTCAGGCGTACCCGATCCCGATCTTCTGCTGTTGTTGAGGTGCAGGAACCGCAGGTCTCTCGTATGGAGCAGAGAAGTACTAGCGCCGCTATTCCTTCTGGTGAACTGGCAAGCACCAGCGGCCTAGTACACCCTGGACGTAGTCAAACCAGCACTGCAGTATCACGTGGTGACGTGGCGAGTCCCATAAGTGCAGTTCAAGCTGGCGAGGTGGCAAGCACAAGTAGTGTCCCGCTGCCACCAAGAAGAAGACAAAGGCAGGCCCGTCGATCACATAGTGTCCTTCCTGCAGAATTCGCCAATCCTGATTGGGTGCCCACCACTTCTGCAGAACCCGTACTTCCCCGTTCACTGATTCAGCTGATTTTAAGCCATCCGATTTTTTATCGCTGTTTTTCACGGAAGATCTCTATAGATCTATTGTGGACCAAAGTAATATATACGCTGGTCAATACATCGCCGCTAATCCCCAGTTGCATTCCCTTGCCAGAGATTGGAAACCAATTACGGTTTCCGAATTTAAGTCCTTTCTGGGCCTTTCCCTCAACATGGGCATGCATAAATTCCCGACTCTGAGGACTTATTGGTCCACCCTCGCAGTCCACCATATGCCCATGTTCTCTCGCTCCATGTCCAGGGCACGATACGAACAGATCTTACGGTTCATGCACTTCAGTGACAATGAACTCTGTCGTCCTCGTGGAGACCCTGAATTTGATCGGCTCTACAAAATTCGGCCCCTCATAAACCACTTCAACCAACGTTTTGCAGCCTTGTTTACTCCCAATCAAGTTGTCTGCGTTGACGAGTCCCTGATTAAGTTTTCTGGCCGCTTGTCTTTCAAACAGTACCTTCCCAGCAAGCGTGCCAGATACGGGGTCAAGCTCTACAAGCTCTGTGACAGGGCAACAGGCTATACGTGGAGCTTTTCGGTTTATGAGGGAAAAGATAGTTACATAGAGCCGGAGAACTGTCCAGATTACATAGGGAGTGCTGGCAAGATAGTGTGGAACTTGGTGTCACCCTTATTCGGAAAGGGGTACCACTTGTACGTGGACAATTATTACACGAGCGTGCCACTGTTTAGTCATTTGTTTGATCAGCAGATTGGAGCATGTGGCACCGTGCGACCTAATCGCCGGGCCTTCCCCCAGCGGCTTGTAGATTCCCCTCTTAGGCTGGGGGAGAGAGCCTGCTTGAAGTGTAATAATTTGCTCTCTGTGAAGTGGAGGGATAATAAGAATGTTTTCGTTCTTACCTCCCTTCATGCAGACACGACAGTCCAAATTCGTACGGCGGCTGGTGTTGTGACGAAACCCCTCTGTGTCCACGAATATAACCTTAATATGGGAGGGGTGGACCTCAACGACCAGTTGTTGGCGCCGTCCCTAGTTGCCCGTAAGGCTAGACGCTGGTACAAAAAAGTGTCTATTTATTTGTTCCAATTGGCTTTTCTGAATGCTCATGTGCTATACGGAGCTTCAGGCGGGACTTTACCCTTCCTTGAATTCCAGGAAGAGGTTCTCACAGACCTTCTGTTTCCAGACGGTTCTGCACCTCACCATTCCCTACCAAATGCAGTAAGCCGGCTGTATGAGAGGCATTTTCCTTATGTCCTCCCGAGTACCCCTACCCAACGAGCCCCCGAAAAAAGATGTCGTGTCTGTACCAAGCGCGGATCAAGGCGTGACACCCGTTATTATTGTCATCGCTGTCCTGACAATCCTGGTCTCTGCGTTGGTGAATGTTTTGAACGCTACCACTCACTAGTGAGGTATTAGCGTAGGGTACAGCATTTCACAGGCTAGGATACACTTTCACAGGGTCTCAAGAATGCCATCGCATTTTGAGACCCGACCGTTAGCTAAAATTATAGTTACAGGGTCTCAAGAATGCCATCGCATTTTGAGACCCGACGGTTACAGTTAAAATTATAGTTATAGTTAAAAAAAAAAGTGTAAAAAATAAAAATAAAAAAAAAGTACAAAAAAAAAAATAAACCCCCAAAACAATATAAAATAAAAAAACCAAAAATAGTTGTCGTTTTATTGTTCTCTCTCTCTATTCTCTCTCTATTGTTGCTCTTTTTTACTCTATTCTATTCTGCAATGTTTTATTATGTTTTATCATGCTTGCTTTTCAGGTATGTAATTTTGTTTACTGTGTTTTATTGTTAACCATTTTTTTGTTTTCAGGTGCGCCATTCAGTTGCAGCGCGGATTTATTTATCTTGACAGCAACATCGTTTGCTCCCACGATACATAAAGCCGCGACTCCAACGCTGTAGGAGGTGATTTCACCACCACAGTTAAAAAAAGAGCATATATGCCGAAGCATGGGGGCAGCAGGGGCGGAGGAGCGATTTTGCTCCGAATGCCACGTACATACGGTCGAAAAAAGTCCGACCATGTGTACGTGGCATAACTTTTTTGCGGGAGGATGCCCCCATGCTTCGGCATATATATATTTTAGGCACCGGTTGCGTTAACAAAATGTTTTATTTTTTACTATGTTTTTTTTTTTTTGGTATTTGCTTTGCAGGTATGGTATGGTAAGGTCTTACTGTTATACTGTAATGTTACTTTGTTTTAATGTTAACCATTATTTGCTTAGCAGGTACGCCATTCAGTTGCAGCGTGGATTTATTTATCTTGACAGCAACAGCGTTTGCTCCCACGATACATAAAGCCGCGACTCCAACGCTGTAGGAGGTGATTTCACCACCACAGTTAAAAAAAAGAGCATATATGCCGAAGCATGGGGGCAGCAGAGGGCGGAGGAGCGATTTTGCTCCTAATGCCACGTACATACGGTCGAAATTCCGACGGAGGCTTGCCCGTGGAAAAGTCCGACCATGTGTACGTGGCATAACTTTTTTGCGGGAGGATGCCCCCATGCTTCGGCATATATAAATGGTGCATGTATGCCCATCATTAGAAGTGGGTGGATGAAGGGAGGTATTCTAATGGTGGGCATACCCACCAATCAATCTCTTTTTTTTTCGTTCAGCCAAGAGGCTGCATGAAAAAAAAAGATTACAATATATGTCCAGTATGTTGCTGGACTTTGAATGGTTATACCAGAATGATGCCTGCAGGTTTAGGTATCATCTTGGTATCATTCTTTTCAGCCAGTGATCGGCTTTCATGTAAAAGCAATTCTAGCGGGTAATTAGCCTCTAGACTGCTTTTACAAGCAGTGGGAGGGAATGTCCCCCCTCCCGGATATAAACCGCGCCATTGGGAAATTGGGAAAGCGTTTTATCACACCGATCTTGGTGTGGTCAGATGCTTTGAGGGCAGAGGAAAGATCTAGGGTCTAATAGACCCCAATTTTTTCAAAAAAAAGAGTACCTGTCACTGCCTATTGCTATCATAGGGGATATTTACATTCCCTGCGATAACAATAAAAATGATAACTAAGAAAAAAAAATGGAAGGAACAGTTTAAAAATAAAATAAAAAAGCAAAATAAAAAGAAAAACTAAAAAAAAAAAAAAAAAAAAAAGCACCCCTGCCCCCCCTTCTCTTGCGCAAAGGCGAACACAAGCGTTGGTCTGGCGTCATATGTAAACAGCAATTGCACCATGCATGTGAGGTATCACCGCGAAGGTCAGATCGAGGGCAGTAATTTTAGCAGTAGACCTCCTCCGTGAATCTAATGTGGTAACCTGTAAAGGCTTTTAAAGGCTTTTAAAAATGTATGTAGTTTGTCGCCACTGCGTGTTTGATGCGCAATTTTAAAGCATGTGTTGTTTGGTATCCATGTACTCAGCCTAAGATCATATTTTTTATTTCATCAAAAATTTGAGCAATATAGTGTGTTTTAGTGCATTAAAATAAAAAAAAAAGTGTATTTTTTCCACAAAAAATGCGTTTGAAAAATCGATGCGCAAATACTGTGTGGAAAAAAAAAATGCAACACCCACCATTTTAATCTGTAGGGCCTTTGCTTTAACAATATATATAGTGTTTGGGGGTTCAACGTAATTTTCTTGCAAAAAAAAAAAATATGTTTTCATGTAAACAAAAAGTGTCAGAAAGGGCTTTGTCTTCAAGTGGTTAGAAGAGTGGGTGATGTGTGACATAAGCTTCTAAATGTTGTGCATAAAATGCCAGGACAGTTCAAACCCCCCCAAATGACACCATTTTGGAAAGTAGACACCCCAAGCTATTTGCTGAGAGCAATCTTGAGCCCATTAAATATTTTTTTTTTTTGGTCCCAAGAGATTGAATAATGAAAAAAAAAAAAAGTTATATTTTTTTTTACAAAAAGTTGTCACTAAATGATATATTGCTCAAACATGCCATGGGCATATGTGGAAATACACCTCAAAATACATTATGTTGCTTCTCCTGAGTACGGGGATACCACATGTGTGAGACTTTTTGGGAGCCTATCTGCGTACGGGACCCCAAAAACCAAGCACCGCCTTCAGGCTTTCTAAGGGTGTAATTTTTTTATTTCACTCCTCACTGCCAATCACAGTTTCGGAGGCCATGGAATGCCCAGATGGCACAAACCACCCCCAAATGACCCCATTTTGGAAAGTAGACACCCCAAGCTATTTGCTGAGAGGTATGGTGAGTATTTTGCAGATCTCGCTTTTTGTCACAAAGTTTTGAAAATTTAAAAAAGAAAAAAAAAATGTTTTTTCTTTACTTTCTTCATTTTCAAAAACACATGAGAGCTGTAAAATACTCACCATGCCTCTCAACAAATAGCTTGGGGTGTCTACTTTCAAAAATGGGGTCATTTGGGGGGGGGGGGGGGGGGGGGGTGTGCTATTTTGGCATTTTATGACCTTCAAAACTGTGATAGGTAGTGAGGAGTGAAATCAAAAATTTGCACCCTTAGAAATCCTGAAGGCGGTGCTTGGGTTTCGGGGCCCCGTACGCGGCTAGGCTCCCAAAAAGTCCCACACATGTGGTATCCCCATACTCAGGAGAATCAGCAAAATTTATTTTGGGGTGCAATTCCACATATAACCATGGCATGTGTGAGCAATATATCATTTAGTGACAACTTTTTGAATACCTTTTTTTTTTTCTTTTTTTTTGTCTTTATTCAATCACTTGGGACTAAAAAAAAAAATATATTCAATGGGCTCAACATGCCTCTCAGCAAATAGCTTGGGGTGTCTATTTTCCAAAATGGGGTCATTTGGGGGGGGGGGGGGGGTTTGTGCCATCTTGGCATTTTATGGCCTTCAAAACTGTGATAGGTAGTGATAGGTAGTGAGGAGTGAAATCAAAAATGTATGCCCTTAGAAATCCTGAAAGCGGTGCTTGGTTTTCGGGGTCCCGTATGCGGATAGGCTCCCAAAAAGTCCCACACATGTGGTATCCCCGTACTCAGGAGAAGCAGCAGAATGTATTTTGGGGTGTAATTCCACATATGCCCATGGCATGTGTGGGCAATATATCATTTAGTGACAACTTTGGGCAAAAAAAAAAAGTTTGTAATATTCCCGCAACTTGTGGCAAAATATAAAATATTCCATGTACTCAACATGCCTCTCAGCAAATAGCTTGGGGTGTCTACTTTCAAAAATGGGGTCATTTGGGGGGGGTTTGTGCTATTTTGGCATTTTATGGCCTTCGAAACTGTGATAGGTAGTGAGGAGTGAAATCAAAAATTTGCACCCTTAGAAATCCTGAAGGCGGTGCTTGGGTTTCGGGGCCCCGTACGCGGCTAGGCTCCCAAAAAGTCCCACACATGTGGTATCCCCATACTCAGGAGAATCAGCAAAATTTATTTTGGGGTGCAATTCCACATATAACCATGGCATGTGTGAGCAATATATCATTTAGTGACAACTTTTTGAATACCTTTTTTTTTGTCTTTATTCAATCACTTGGGACTAAAAAAAAAAAATAATTTCAATGGGCTCAACATGCCTCTCAGCAAATAGCTTGGGGTGTCTACTTTCCAAAATGGGGTCATTTGGGGGGGGGGGGGGGGGGTTGTGCCATCTTGGCATTTTATGGCCTTCAAAACTGTGATAGGTAGTGATAGGTAGTGAGGAGTGAAATCAAAAATGTATGCCCTTAGAAATCCTGAAGCGGTGCTTGGTTTTCGGGGTCCCGTATGCGGATAGGCTCCCAAAAAGTCCCACACATGTGGTATCCCCGTACTCAGGAGAAGCAGCAGAATGTATTTTGGGGTGTAATTCCACATATGCCCATGGCATGTGTGGGCAATATATCATTTAGTGACAACTTTGGGCAAAAAAAAAAAAGTTTGTAATATTCCCGCAACTTGTGGCAAAATATAAAATATTCCATGTACTCAACATGCCTCTCAGCAAATAGCTTGGGGTGTCTACTTTCCAAAATGGGGTCATTTGGGGGGGGGGGGGGTTTGTGCTATTTTGGCATTTTATGGCCTTCGAAACTGTGATAGGTAGTGAGGATCGAAACTGTGATAGGTAGTGAGGAGTGAAATCAAAAATTTGCACCCTTAGAAATCCTGAAGGCGGTGCTTGGGTTTCGGGGCCCCGTACGCGGCTAAGCTCCCAAAAAGTCCCACACATGTGGTATCCCCATACTCAGGAGAAGCAGCAAAATGTATTTTGGGGTGCAATTTCACATATAACCATGGCATGTGTGAGCAATATATCATTTAGTGACAACTTTTTGAATACATTTTTTTTTTTTTTTTTTTTTGTCTTTATTCAATCACTTGGGACTAAAAAAAAAAAATATTCAATGGGCTCAACATGCCTCTCAGCAAATAGCTTGGGGTGTCTACTTTTCAAAATGGGGTCATTTGGGGGGGGGTTTTGTGCCATCTTGGCATTTTATGGCCTTCAAAACTGTGATAGGTAGTGATAGGTAGTGAGGAGTGAAATCAAAAATGTATGCCCTTAGAAATCCTGAAGGCGGTGCTTGGTTTTCGGGGTCCCGTATGCGGATAGGCTCCCAAAAAGTCCCACACATGTGGTATCCCCGTACTCAGGAGAAGCAGAAGAATGTATTTTGGGGTGTAATTCCACATATGCCCATGGCATGTGTGGGCAATATATCATTTAGTGACAACTTTGGGCAAAAAAAAAAAAAAAGTTTGTAATATTCCCGCAACTTGTGGCAAAATATAAAATATTCCATGGACTCAACATGCCTCTCAGCAAATAGCTTGGGGTGTCTACTTTCCAAAATGGGGTCATTTGGGGGGGTTTTGTGCTATTTTGGCATTTTATGGCCTTCGAAACTGTGATAGGTAGTGAGGAGTGAAATCAAAAATTTGCACCCTTAGAAACCCTGAAGGCGTTGATTGGGTTTCGGGGCCCCGTGCGCGGCTAGGCTCCCAAAAAGTCCAACACATGTGGTATCCCCATACTCAGGAGAAGCAGCAAAATTTATTTTGGGGTGCATCTCCACATATAACCATGGCATGTGTGAGCAATATATCATTTAGTGACAACTTTATGAAAAAAAAATTTTTTTTGTCTTTATTCAATCACTTGGGACTAAAAAAAAAAAATATATTCAATGGGCTCAACATGCCTCTCAGCAAATAGCTTGGGGTGTCTACTTTCCAAAATGGGGTCATTTGGGGGGGGGTTTTGTACTTCCTTGCCATTTTAGCACCTCAAGAAATGAGATAGGCAGTCATAAATTAAAAGCGGTGTAAATTCCAGAAAATGTACTCTAGTTTGTAGACGCTATAACTTTTGCGCAAACCAATAAATATACGCTTATTGGCATTTTTTTTACTAAAGACATGTGGCTGAATACATTTTGGCCCAAATGTTTGACTAAAATTGAGTTTATTGGATTTTTCTTATAACAAAAAGTAGAAAATATCTTTTTTTTTCAAAATTTGCGGTCTTTTTCCGTTTATAGCGCATCAAAAGAAAGCTCTATTTGTGGGAAGAAAAGGATGCAAATTTCGTTTGGTTACAACATTGCATGACCGCGCAATTACCAGTTAAAGCAGTGCAGTGCGAAATTGAAAAAAGACCTCTGGTCCTTTGGCTGCCAATTGGTCCGGGGCTGAAGTGGTTAAGAAACACTCACTAATCCAAGAGTGCTGTACGGTCTTCAGCCGGGCCGATACTTTGCTGGTCTTCGTATCCCCGGCATTGCCAACTAAAAGCTGTGCTTTCAGTCTGGTCCAGCAGCCTCCTGAGATATGTGAAGTGTAATTTTCATCTCTCCTGACGTGGATCGACATTGCAGGACAATATCGATTGGATTTACGCTCTTTTGGGTTGGAAGATTTCAGCAGATTGCCACATTTGTGCATCCCTCATCGTGATAGACATGGATAAACATTGCTGGACGACATTAATGACATTGGAGTTATATCGTATTACATAACCCTGTCCATTTTGGGTCTGAAGATTGGAAATAATGGTGGTTTGCCATATCAGTAGATCGCCACCTTTGTGCATCACTCACGGCGATTGACAATGGCATTGCTAAAGGGGTGCAGACCGCACCCGGGTGACACCCGCCAGAGGGATGACACCCACCAGACGAGGTTTTTTGAGGGGATTGAGGGGGGATTTGTGGGAGGAGGGAGGAGGGTTGTGCTAGTAGAGGGGATTTGTGATAGGGGAGGAGGGGGGTTTTGTGCTAGGGGAGGGGATTGGGGGGGGGGGGTTTGTGGGAGGAGGGGGGATTTGTGCTAGGAGAGGGGATTGGGGGGATTTTTGGAAGGGGGGGTTTTGTGCTAGGAGAGGGGATTGGGGGGGGGGGGATGATTTGTGGGAGGAGGGGGGATTTGTGCTAGGAGAGCGCATTGGGGGGGATTTGTGGGAGGAGGGGGGATTTGTGCTAGGAGAGGGGATTAGGGGGGATTTGTGGGAGGAGAGGGGATTAGGGGGGATTTGTGGGAGGAGAGGGGATTGGGGGGATGATTTATGGGAGGAGTATTCTGTCAGAAAATGTTGTCAGTAATTTTTTCCTTCACTCATGTGCGCTGTTAAGGCTGCACTGATAGGTTGCACTGATGGGCACTGATGAGACGGCACTAATATGCAGCACTGATGGGCAAGGATAGGTGGCACCGATATGCAGCATGGATGGGAACTGATAGGTGGCACTTATGGGCAATGATAGGCATCACTGATGGGCACAAATTGGCATCACTACTGGGGTTGCACTGATAATCAGTGCCCCGATTATCTGTACAGATCTCCCCTGTGAGGAAATGCCGCTGATTGGCTGTTCTTTCCTCACATGCCTTCAGTGTGAGGCGATGAGAGCCAATAACTGACATTTCCTTGTTTACATGTGATTGGACACAGCTGATCACATGGGTAAAAAGCCTGATCATCGCCTCTTTACCAAGATCGGGGTTGCGCCCTGTCCACTGTGCCGCCGATCTGCACACCCCCGTGAGCACACAACCACGGCGAGACTGGGGCAACGTCATATGACATGAACGATATGATAGGACTACAGAGCACCTCCACCATCTCTTCTTCTCCATACCATATTAGGGAGTTGTGCTGTAGTCCACAGTGAGAATTAGGAACAATGCTAACTAATAAAGCAAGGAATGTACACATAGCACAGGAATTTATCAGCTCACAAGATTTCTGTCAGGATCAACAGCTAATTTTTACAGTTATCATGTCATCTACTGCCACCTAGAGGCTTTTATTGTTAAATTTAACAGACAAAAATGGAGCAAATAAGAAAAATGAATTGTTAAAGCGGAGTTCCACTTAAAAATGGAACTTCAGCTTTAACCACTCCTCATCCCCTTACATGCCACATTTGGCATGTAATTTTTTTTGGGGGGGGGAGTGGGGGCTTCATTAGGAGGGGGACTTTCTGTCCCACTTCCTCCTTCCGCCCAGTAACCGCCTAGGCGACTCCTCCCTCTAGGCGATCTCCTGGGACATGTGACAGGTCCCAGGAGATCGCCTATCCACTCCGGGAGCGCAGCGCGGCTCGCGCATGCGCCGTGCGTGCCCGGCCGTGAAGAGGAAAGCTGTCACGGCCGGGTGCCCTTAGTGGAAATGGCGGCGCCGGCGAAGAGGAGGGGGAGAGGAGCGACACCCCGTTCGGCCGCATCGCTGTACCGTGGAACAGGTAAGTGTCATTTTTTTTAAAAGTCAGCAACTACACTTTTTGAAGCTGCTGACTTTTAAAATGCCTGGAACTCCCCTTTAAGGTTTACACGGGGAGGGAGAAGCTGTATTAGATATACAGTACTTAGTTCCATTCAAGTGCCACACTAACCATACACATTTTTCCTTCTCAAAATCTATGTACTCCTTTTTATAAATATATTGTATTAAAGGGTAAGTTCTTCTTCAATAAAAATAATACTATGCTGTCTCATACAGGATGCAGCAGTATAGCTTCCAGCCAAGGCAGTCTTAAAAAACTCACCTCACTAAATAGAAGCCTTCTTATAATTGTATACAGCCTGTGATGACCCTGTCCTTTTATTGTAGGGATAGAGCAGCCATTGGGACCAGTGGCCCCCTAGTGCCATGGGATGGAATGCCACCCTGTTCTTTTTGCTGCACACATGGTGTTCGATCTCTTCTGTCACAACTGCAGAGCTCATCATAGGTGACAGAGAGAGTACAATAACACAAGATGGCGCCATCGCTGGCTGTATAAGATTTTAAAGCAGAGTTCCGCTTAAAAAAATAAAATAAAATAAAAAACTTAAAAGTCAGCAGCTACAAATACTGCAATTCCCAATACTTTTTTGGGTGGAACTCCACTTTAACCGCTTAAGGACCGCCTCACGCCGATATACGTCAGCAGAATGGCACGGCTGGGCACAACCACGTACCTGTACGTGGCCCTTTAAGAGCCCAGCCGTGGGTCGCGCGCGCGCCGCCGGTGGCGCGCTCGCGACCCGGTCCTGAGCTCCGTGACCACGGCCGCGGGACCAGCGGACCCGATCGCCACTGGTGTCCCGCGATCGGGTCACAGAGCTGAAGAACGGGGAGAGGTCTGTGTAAACAAACCTCTCCCCGTGCTTCCTAGTGACGCTGTCACTGATCGGCTGTTCCCTGTCATCGGGAAAGCCGATCAGTGACGTCAGACGCAAAGCCACGCCCCCCTACAGGAAAAAAAAACACACACACACTTAACCTCTCCCCGTCCCCTAGTGGTTAACTCCTTCACTGCCAGTGTCATTTACACAGGAATCAGTGCATTTAAATAGCACTGATTGCTGTATAAATGACAATGGTCCCAAAAATTTGTCAAAAATGTCCGATGTGTCCGCCATAATGTCGCAGTCACAATAGAAATCACTGATCGCTACCATTACTAGTAAAAAAAAAAATATTAATAAAAATGCTATAAAACTATCCTTAATTTTGTAAACGCTATAACTTTTGCGCAAACCAATCAATAATCTCTAATTGCGCTTTTTTTTACCAAAAATATGTAGAAGAATACGTATCGGCCTAAACTGAGGGAAAAAAATAAATTTTATATATTTTTTTGGGGATATTTATTATAGCAAAAAGTAAAAAATATTGAATTTTTTTCAAAATTGTCGCTCTATTTTTGTTTATAGTGCAAAAAATAAAAACCGCAGGGGCAATCAAATACCACCAAAAGAAAGCTCTATTTGTGGGAAAAAAAGGATGCCAATTTTGTTTGGGAGCCACGTCGCACGACCGCGCAATTGTCAGTTAAAGCGACACAGTGCCGAATCGCAAATAGGGGCCTGGTCCTTTGGCTGCAAATTGGTCCTGGGCTGAAGTGGTTAAGAAGGTCTTAAAATAATTCAGTTGTGGCCTAAATTCTTTGACTTGATATGGCGCTCTAACTGGAAGGTAGGTATGCAGACTATGCTGCTATTTCCATATGGGACAGAATAGCGTGCTTTTTTAGTAAAAATGGACTTGCACTTTACCAAAATTAAACAAATATCGCTAAAAATGATCAGAAAACAGATGACAAAAGCAAAGCTGGAAAAGGGATGGACTGACAAATTCCCTGGTGAAGAAAACCATTGAACAGACTTTTATAAATAACACAATAAAACAGTAAAATAACAAAAAATCACAGAAAAGTGTCCTATGCAGTGTTCTGCCTGGGGAAAACATTGTCAGTGTGAAATTAATCAAGGGCATGGACCATTCACACCACATGCATTGAGCTGCACTGAGTATCCTTGTCCAATGCAATCCCAATGCATAGACAGGACAATTTGCCTTGAGACTCTGAGTTAATTTCCCACATGCTGAAAAACGAAAACTTGGACAAGCAAAACTTTTTACTTTTCATTTTTGAATAACAAATCGCTGAAATTTAATTTTTTGACATTTCGATAAGGATAAACTAAAATAAACAGTATAATGCGTCATTTATGATGCATCAGCATCGCTCCCTTTACAGTGCACATCAGAGGCTGCGGTATAGCAAAGTCGCCGGTAGTTTATTGAAACTATTGACGCTCCCTGCTGGTGGAAGAATATTCCACATCCTTACTACTCTGATAGTAAAGAACCCTATATGCAGTTTAAGGTTAAACCTCTTCTCTTCCAATTTCAATGAATGGCCACGTGTCTTTACACTCCCTCCCACTGAAAAGTTTTCCCTATGCTAAGGTCACCAGAAGGTATTTGAAAATCGCTATAATATCTCCTCTCAAGCCTCTCTTTTCCAGAGAGAATACATTTAATGCATGTAGTCTTTCCTCATAACTGTGCTCCTGTCATCCCTTTATAAGCTTTGCTGCTCTTTTCTGAACTCTTTCCACTTCCAGTACATCCTTCTTAAGGACTGGTGTCCAGAACTTGACGACATACTCCATGTGAGGCCGGACCAGAGTGTTGTAGAGTGGCAGAATTATTGTTTTATCCCTGAAGTAAATCCCCTTTAAAATGCATGTTAATAATTTGATTTGCAGCAGCTTGGCATTGCATGCTATTGCTGAGCCTCTCATCTACTAGGACACCCAGGTCCTTTTCCATCCTAGATTCCCCCAGAGGTTCTTCCCCTAGTGAGTAATTTCCATTAGTATTTTTAGCACCCAAATGCATTACTTTGCATTTTTCAATGCGGTGTGTCACTCTGTGACCAGTGAGTCCGATCCCGGCACCTTACATGTGATCAGCTGTGAGACAATGACAGCTGATCATGTGATGTAAACAGAGTCGGTAATCGGCTTATGTGTTGCTATGGGCATTTGTATAGTGACTTTATTGCAATAATATAGTTTATCTATTAAGTTCTTGTGGTAAAACCAAGGAAACCTAGACTTCTGAAGTGTATCAATGCTTTACTAAACAGGGAAAAATCTGCACATACAAACTGTAGGATGAACAATACAATACATCACAACTTATAGCTTCACATATAAGCATGTATAATATGTACACATTAGGTAAACTAAACAATTACTCAACTTAGTGGTTAAGATGTCCTGGGAAGTTCCTTGTTCAAAGTCCAACTCACAAAAGCGTCTCCAACGTTCTCTAGTTCCTGGAAGCCATGTGTTTTCTCTTTGTCCTCCAAACACCAACTGTTCTCTGTCCCAAAACACATGTCTCTTTCAAACCCTCTCCATGCCCCTCCCCCCACTTCCTGCAAACACCAACTCATCTTCAATACCTGGCTATCTGGTTTATTTACATATCAATGGAGGGGGGTAGAGGCCTTCTGTGGACATGCTGTTACTACATCTAAACTCTATATTATTGCAATAAAGTCACTATACAAATGCCCATAGCAACACATACCACCTCTTGACTTTATAGGATAATATAGGAAACTTCTTCAAGCCTTTTGTCCAGGAAAGGGCAAAATAAACCCCCCGTATAAATGGGAGGAACAAATTCCCTTTCGACCCCCATCTTGTGGGCGGTCAGACGATTGGTTTGTCCCTGGAAGGCTGACTTTTGAGCAGGGTTAACAATGTCTTTTGGCAGTTTGTAAAGAAAGTCCCAGATGAAAAGTCTCTTTTCTTCTTGGTCATAAGGAAAATGCTCAGATGGAAGTCCACTCCAATTCAGCCACCTTTTCTCAGGCTCTCTTCTGGTCTGTCTCCTCCCATCCAGCATGGTCATCTGCTCTGCCTGCTCCACCTCTCGATGCTCAATACCTGAAAAGAGTAAGAGACAAAGCAGATTATATGTTCCTTCCAACTGTGCCAAAAAACATAGCTCACTGCTCACATTTCTCTATCTGCCCATTTCTAACTGCAAAACTATTGTAGGGTGCCCACTGTTGCCTTGAAATACTTTCACGGAAAGGCATTGACTTCCAACGTAACGAATAAACTTGCATGTCTCTCCGTGCTGTCCTGGGAAGCACACAGGCCTGCTGTTGTTCAGCCTTCACAGCATGGCACATTTTTGCAAAATGCCCCATTTTATGGCAACAGAAACACTTAATGTGACTGAATCTACCATTCCCAACCATTTGCTTCCACTTCTTAAACAATGCTGGTGTAGGAATCCCATCTATTTCCTCTCTAGGGACCCCCACCTTAAGTAAATCAATCCACATGTGTCTCCTGGAGATCATAGGCCTTGCCTTCCTTGTATCTGACTCAACTCGGTCATTTGAGCTGATCAAATCCTCTGCTTCCCGGTTATGAGAAGTAACAGTGGCACATGTCCTACTTCTGCTTACAGGCTTTGGGCCTTTGTCCTTTGTTAGGGCATCATTAGACTTGGTCATGAGGGCTGCACACCGCTCATTCAAATCTTCAGCTCGGCCTACAGGGGTTTGAACACACTTCAAAGCCACTGCAGGTTTAACTTTGATTACCCTCCTTTCTAAATCTTTTTCCTTGCTTGCAGTTTCTTCCAAACACTTGGATGCCACTGCAAGCTGCTCCTTCAGTAAATCTCTTTCTAATTCCGCCTTTTCCCTCTTTTCAGATTCAATATGTAGAGCATGCAGGAAGTGCAAACCAAACACAGCAACTGCCCGCATCTCTCCCTTACTGAACCCAAAACTTTTGAGACTAAAATCTGAGGAAAGATCACAGACTCCATCCCCCCAAGCTCTGTTCAAAGGAGACGCATATCTAGCTAGCTCCTTTGCAACAGGCATCCACTGACTATTTCTGGCCCAGATAGGAAGGGTGCACGCCTTCAAGTCCTCCTGGACACCAGACATCTTTGCAGCCTTACTCCTCCTAAACAGTGTACGCAGCATTTTTCCCCCCAGCACAAGCAACAAAACACACAATATAAAACAGGTCTGCTTCAGTTGAAATTTTAGCACAAATAACGGCCGAGCCCCCAAATGTAATCCCGGACGAGCCCCCAAATGTTATGCCTGCGTTTATCTATTAAGTTCTTGTGGTAAAACCAAGGAAACCTAGACTTCTGAAGTGTATCAATGCTTTACTAAACAGGGAAAAATCTGCACATACAAACTGTAGGATGAACAATACAATACATCACAACTTATAGCTTCACATATAAGCATGTATAATATGTACACATTAGGTAAACTAAACAATTACTCAACTTAGTGGTTAAGATGTCCTGGGAAGTTCCTTGTTCAAAGTCCAACTCACAAAAGCGTCTCCAACGTTCTCTAGTTCCTGGAAGCCATGTGTTTTCTCTTTGTCCTCCAAACACCAACTGTTCTCTGTCCCAAAACACATGTCTCTTTCAAACCCTCTCCATGCTCCTCCCCCCACTTCCTGCAAACACCAACTCATCTTCAATACCTGGCTATCTGGTTTATTTACATATCAATGGAGGGGGTAGAGGCCTTCTGTGGACATGCTGTTACTACATCTAAACTCTATATTATTGCAATAAAGTCACTATACAAATGCCCATAGCAACACAGCTTATTTTTTTCGTGATGAGGAAATAAAAAGCAGATTACCATCTGGAGTAAACGGGACATCAGTCCCACATGCTCCAGACCCACTGCTGCTAAGCAGTGCCCACCAGTGCCACCTACCAGTGCATATCAGCACTGCTAAGCAGTGGCCACCAGTGCCACCTATCAGTGCCTCATAATCAGTTCCACCTATCAGTGTGACCTACCAGCGCCCATTAGTGCCACCTATCAGTGCCCTTGAGTGTCGCCTATCAGTGCCCATCAGTGCCCATCAGTGCCACCTCATCAGGGCCGCCTCATCAGCGCACATCAATGAAGGAGAAGAATTACCTGTTTGCAAAAAACTATGACTTTTTTTTTCCTCAAAAATATTTGGTCTTTTTTTGTTTGTTTAGCAAAAAATAAAGACCCCAGTAGTGATTAAATACCACCAAATGAAAGCTCCATTTGTGTGAAAAAATGTTTTTTATAAAAATGTGGGTACAGTGTAGCATGACTGCACAATTGTCAAAAAACACTGAAAGCTGAAAATTGGGACTGGTGGCATTGGCTCCCGCTGCTGTCAATCAAAGTCAGTGAGACTATGAGGAGAGAGAGGGGGCGGGACTGAGCTGTGGCTCCGTGTCTGAATGGACACACAGAGCTGCAGCTCAGTTCTGGTTCCCCTATAACAAGCTGCTTGCTTTAGGGGCACTTGGCAGGGGGGAGGGGCCAGGAGCGCCGAAACAGGGACCAGAGAAGAGGAGGATCTGGGCTACTCTGTGCAAAGCCACTGTACTGAGCAGGTAAGTATAACATCTTTGTTATTTTTAATTCAAAAAAAGAGACTTTAGTATCACTTTAAGGTTCATGCTTTTTGTAGGTGTTTTATGCACCTAGTATAAATTTGAGATCCAGGGAAGCTGCAAATGCTGCATTGCATGCCACCTGCCATACAAGAAAATGTCTGTATGTGGCCGCACTCATGTAAATTCCAATTGTTCCTTGTGTTGGGAAATTACGTTGGACATACATGCATGGTATAGAGAGGCAAGCCTGTGCCATTGTTTATATTGGCAGTGTGAACCAGGTTTTGCAGGAAACAGACACACTAATGATACAGATGTGTGTTGGGGAGCTACAGGAGAAACAATGAGAGGTGACAAGGGAACATCGTTTTGTGTACGAGCGCTGGGATTGTGTTTGATGGTCTGGAGGACCAAGGCAGGAGGCCTGAGCAGTGAAACTGCAAAGAAGTACAAGGCGGAGTACTGTTTGTTTAATGCACTGATGGTGAGAACCCCTGCAAGGAAACTATAATAATAATGAACTTTTTGCTTTGTTTTCAATAAAAGTGGCCAGAAAAGGCCTTAAAACTGACTTCTGGCGTGGAGTAAAACTCACTGTTGGACACGACCAATGAGCTAAAATACCCCAAGTCATCACAGTGGTTAAATGTTAATGCAAGAAAGCATCATCATTTACAAATGTATGGCGGCATACAGCCATTCATATCGCAGGTTGTACGCAGTACCCGCAGCTCTTTGAACACAGGAAAGCGTCCAACAATTTATTGGCAAATACATAAAACAAATAAATGAATAAAGTGCAGCTTTCTAAAATCTACAATGTCCCACCTCCAAGCATACACTCAAATAACAAACAAAATATACACCCTAGGGCTCATTTACACTTGCTTCGACTTCAACACACATTAAAGCACCTGCCGCTTCAGCAAGCTTTTTTGAATCTTCGTGGTGCTTTTTTTTAAAGCTTTAATGAAGCTTGGCAGATGCCCTGTGTGTGTTGATATCTCATACCTGCAATATCTCCTAAACAAAGTGAATCTGAAGCTGAATTAAAGCCTCTCAAAAGCTTTAAAGAGGAAGTAAACCCTGCTGGGTTTTTCTTCCTTTCTTCTTCCCTGCAAAGTAAAGGCAAAATGTGCTAGTATGCATCGTATACTAGCACATTATGTGACACCTGCAAACGAAGCCTGTGTCGTCCCCGCTAAAGGCCACATCCATCTTCACCCGTCTTCCTTCCAGGGCTGCGAACTCCGGCTCTGTGACTGGCTGGAGCCGTGACTTACAGGACTGTAAGCCAACCAGCACTGTAAGCTAAGAGCCTGTTTATAGTTGCATCAAAACAAGGCTTCGGACACGCTTTTTTAAAGCTCTCTAAACTCTAGTCTAAGCCCCGGTCACTAAATAAAAGGGTTAGCTTACAGTCTTTACACCTTGCTTTTGCTTTGCCCCCCGCCCGCCCCAAAGCACCCACCCCCCATGTTGAGGACATGTTGCCTGGTATGGTTTAGGAGGGGGGGGACCCCCCCCGATGGCGGAGACGATCGGCTTCGCTTCAGGAGCGATCCGAGATGAGGGGGCGGCCATTGATTTCTGGTCACCCCCTCGCAATCGCTCCTGGCGAATGAGAAGCTTCCCCTGCCTGTGAACTGTAAACACAGGCAGGAGGAAGTGATGTTACACTCCTCGTGTCGGTCTTTCTGACCGGAAGGCCGAGGAGAGAAGACATCCAAGTAAGTGCACCAACAGTACACTGACACCAGGTACACATAGGCACACTTTTCACCCCCCCCCAGTCACCCCCTGCCCCCCCCCCAGTCACAGTGTCACTGATTGCAGTTGTCATTTATTTACCGATCACTGTATTTAGTGTCATTTGTGACTGTAAAAAGTGTCAGGACAGTTAGCTTTAGGCCCCTTTAGGTCCAAGGTAGCCCCCTACCCCCCCCCCCCTAATAAAGGTTTAACCCCTTGATTGCCCCCCAGGTAACCCTTTCACCCCCTTTTGCCAGTGTCACTAAGCGATCGTTTTTCGCTGCATTAGTGTCACTGGTGCCGCTAGGTAGCCAGTTATTTTTTTAGGTTAATCGACAGGTTTATAGGTCAGGTACCCCCATATACAACCTAAAAAAAGGTTTTAACCCCCTGATTGCCCCTAGAGTTAACTCTTTCACCAGTGATCACTGTATAAGTGTCACTGGTGACGCTGGTTAGCCAGTTAGTTATTTGGTTATTTAGGTTCCCCGTCAAGTTTTCATATAGCGTCAGGTACCCCCATATATATATATATTACCTAATAAAGGTTTTAACCCGCTGATTGCCCCTAGTTAACCCTTTCACCAGTGATCACCGTATAACTGTTACGGGTGACGCTGGTTAGTTAGTTTGTTTTTTATACTGTCAGGGCACCCGCCATTTATTACCCAATAACGGTTTAACCCCCTGATCGCCCGGCGGGTGATATCAATTAGGTTTTAGGGTCAAATAAGGTCTGCGTCGCCCCAGGTTAGTGCCAGTACTGCAAACACCCACGCGCAAAGCATACACCTCACTTAGTGGTATAGTATCTGAACAGATCAATATCTGATCTGATCAGATCTATACTAGCGTCCCAGCAGTTTAGGGTTCCAAAAAACGCATTGTTAGCGGGATCAGCCCAGATACCTGCTAGCACCTCTGTTTTCCCCCTCCGCCCAGCCCAGCCCACCCAAGTGCAGTATCGATCGATCACTGTCACTTACAAAACACTAAACACTAAACACATAACTGCAGCGTTCGCAGAGTCAGGCCTGATCCCTGCGATCGCTAACAGTTTTTTTGGTAGCGTTTTGATTCAGTCGCTGACAGCTTAGGAGCTTTTTTACCTCCGAGTTTCACTAGTGTACCACTAAATTTAGAGCCCAAAATGGCAAATCAAAAGTACACTAGTGAAGAGGCCTACACGTTTCTGAGCATGACAGATAGTGAAGAGGAGGTCACTCATCTGTCAGAATCAGGCTCAGAATATGATCCTGTAGACGACAGCGGCTCCATGACAGATAGCTCTGACGACAGAGGTGAGGTCCCTGCTAAGGTCAGGCGTACCCGATCCCCAATCGTCTGCTGTTGTTGAGATGCAAGAACCGCAGGTCTCTCGTATGGAGCAGAGAAGTACTAGCGCCGCTATTCCTTCTGGTGAACTGGCAAGCACCAGCGGCCTAGTACACGCTGGACGTACATCCAGCACTGCAGTATCACTTGGTGACGTGACGAGTCCCATAAGTGCAGTTCAAGCTGGCGAGGTGGCAAGCACAAGTAGTGTCTCGCTGCCACCAAGAAGAAGACAAAGGCAGGCCCGTCGTGCCCATAGTGTCCTTCCTGCAGAATTCGCAAATCCTAATTGGGTGCCCACCACTTCTGCAGAACCTGTACTTCCCCCATTCACTGGCCAACCCAGTATTTAGGTGGAAACAGCAGATTTTAAGCCACCTGATTTTTTTTCGCTGTTTTTCACGGAAGATCTCTATAGATCTATTGTGGACCAAAGTAATTTATATGCTGGTTAACACATTGCCGCTAATCCCCAGTTGCCTTTTCATGCCAGTGATTGGAAACCAATTACGCTTTCCGAATTTAAGTCCTTTCCCTCAACATGGGCCCACATAAATTCCTGACTCTGCAGACTTATTGGTCCACCCACCCAGCCGACCATATGCCCGTGTTCTCTGCCTCCTTGTCCAGGAAACGATACAAGCAGATCTTGCGGTTCATGCACTTTAGCGTGCCAGATACGGGGTCAAGCTCTATAAGCTCTGTGACAGGGCAACAGGCTATGTATGGAGCGTTACGGTTTATGAGGGAAAAGATATTTATGTAGAGCTGGAGAACTGCCCAGATTGCATAGGGAGCGCTGGCAAGATAGTGTAAAACTTGGTGTCACCCTTATTCGGAAAGGGGTACCACTTGTACGTGGACAATTATTACACGAGCGTGCCACTGTTTAGTCACTTGTTTGATCATCAGATTGGAGCATGTGGCACCGTGCGACCTAATCGCCGGGGCTTTCCCCAGCGGCTTGTAGATTCCCGTCTTAGGCTGGGGGAGAGAGCCTGCTTGCAGTGTAATAACTTGCTCGCTGTGAAGTGGAGGGATACTAAGAATGTTTTCGTTCTTACCTCCCTTCATGCAGACACGACAGTCCAAATTCGTACGGCGGCTGGTGTTGTGGAGAAACCCCTCTGTGTACACGAATATAACCAAAATATGGGAGGGGTGGACCTCAACGACCAGTTGTTGGCGCCGTATCTAGTAAGGCCAGACGCTGGTACAAAAAAAAGTGTCTGATTACTTATTACAATTGGCTTCGCTGAACGCTCATGTGCTATACAGAGCTTCAGGCGGGACTTTATCCTTCCTTAAATTCCAGGAAGAGATTGTCACAGACCTTCTGTATCCAGACGGTTCTGCACCTCACCATTCCCAACCAAATGCAGTTAGCCGGCTGCATGAGAGGCATTTTCCTTATGCCCTCCCGAGTACCCCTACCCAACGAGCCCCCCAAAAAAGATGTAGTGTCTGTAGCAAGCGCGGATTTAGGCATGACACCCGTTATTATTGTCCACGCTGTCCTGACAATCCTGGTCTTTGCATTGGTGAATGTTTGGAACGCTACCACACACTAGTGAAGTATTAGCGTAGGGTACAGCATTTCACAGGCTAGGATACACTTACACAAGGTCTCCCATGATGCCATCGCATTTTGAGACCCGACCGTTACAGTTGTTAAAATTACAGTTACAAAAAGAAAGTGTAAAAAAAATAAAAATAAAAAAATAAAAAAATTTACAACTTTCCCCCCTCCCCCAAAAAAAAATATAAAATAAAACAAACAAAAATAGTTGTCGTTTTATTGTTCTCTCTCTCTCTCTCTCTATTGTTGCTCTTTTTTTACTGTATTCTATTCTGCAATGTTTTATTATGTTTTATCATGCTTGCTTTTCAGGTATGTAATTTTTTTTTATACTTTACTGTTTACTGTGTTTTATTGTTAACCATTTTTTTGTATTCAGGTGCGCCATTCAGCTGCAGCGCGGATTTATTTATCTTGACAGCAAGAGCGTTTGCTCCCACGATACATAAAGCTGTGACTCCAGTGCTGTAGGAGGTGATTTCACCACCACAGTTAAAAAAAAGAGCATATATGCCGAAGCATGGGGGCAGCAGGGGCGGAGGAGCGCTTGGCTCCTAATGCCGCGTACATACGGTCGAAATTCCGACGGAGGCTTGCCCGTGGAAAAGTCCGACCGTGTGTACGCGGCATAACTTTTTTGCGGGAGGATGCCCCATGCTTCGGCATATATAAATGGTGCATGTATGCCTATCATTAGAAGTGGGTAGATGAAGGGAGGTATTCTATTGGTGGGCATACCCACCGATCAATCTCTTTTTTTCCGTTCAGCCAAGAGGCTGCATGAAAAAAAAAAAAAGATTACAATATATGTCATCTTGGTATCATTCTTTTCAGCCAGTGATCAGCTTTCATGTAACAGCAATTCTAGTGGCTAATTAGCCTCTAGACTGCTTTTACAAGCAGTGGGAGGGAATGTCCCCCCTCCCGGATATAAACAGCGCCATTGGGAAATTGGGAAAGCGTTTTATCACACCGATCTTGGTGTGGTCAGATGCTTTGAGGGCAGAGGAAAGATCTAGGGTCTAATAGACCCCAATTTTTAAAAAAAGAGTACCTATCACTACCTATTGCTATCATAGGGGATATTTACATTCCCTGAGATAACAATAAGAATGATAACAAAAAAATAAATAAATGGAAGGAACAGTTTAAAAATAAAATAAAAAAGCATAAATAAAATAAAAAAAGAAAAAAAAATCATATGTAAACAGCAATTGCATCATGCATGTGAGGTATCACTGTGAAGGTCAGATCGTGGGCAGTAATTTTAGCGGTAGACCTCCTCCGTAAATCTAATGTGGTAACCTGTAAAGGCTTTTAAAAATGTATGTAGTTTGTCGCCACTGCACGTTTTTGGGCAATATAGTATGTTTTAGTGCATTAAAATAAAAAAAAGTGTATTTTTTCCACAAAAAATGCGTTTGAAAAAATCGCTGCGCAAATACTGTGTGGAAAAAATGCAACATCCACCATTTTAATCTGTAGGGCCTTTGCTTTAACAAAATATATAGTGTTTGGGGGTTCAACGTAATTTTCTTGCAAAAAAAAAAAATGTTTTCATGTAAACAAAAGGTGTCAGAAAGGGCTTTGTCTTCAAGTGGTTAGAAGAGTGGGTGATGTGTGACATAAGCTTCTAAATGTTGTGCATAAAATGCCAGGACAGTTCAAACCCCCCCCCCCCCCCCCAAAACCCACCCCCCCCCCCAAAGACCCAATTTTGGAAAGTAGACACCCCAAGCTATTTGCTGAGAGGCATGTTGAGCCCATTGAATATTTTTTTTTTGTCCCAAGAGATTGAATAATGACAACAAAATTTTTTTTTTTACAAAAAGTTGTCACTAAATGATATATTGCTCAAACATGTCATGGGCATATGTGGAATTACACCCCAAAATACATTCTGTTGCTTCTCCTGAGTACGGGGATACCACATGTGTGAGACATTTTGGGAGCCTGGCTGCGTACGGGACCCCAAAAACCAAGCACCGCCTTCAGGCTTTCTAAGGGTGTAATTTTTTTATTTCACTCCTCACTGCCAATCACAGTTTCGGAGGCCATAGAATGCCCAGATGGCACAACCCCCCCCCCCCAAATGACCCCATTTTGGAAAGTTAACACCCCAAGCTATTTGCTGAGAGGTATGGTGAGTATTTTGCAGATCTTGCTTTTTGTCACAGTTTTGAAAATTGAAAAAAGAAAAAAAAATGTTTTTCTTTACTTTCTTCATTTTCAAAAACAAATGAGATCTGTAAAATACTCACCATGCCTCTCAACAAATAGCTTGGGGTGTCTACTTTCCAAAATGGGGTCATTTGGGGGGTTTTGTGCCATTTTGGCATTTTATGGCCTTCGAAACTGTGATAGGTAGTGAGAAGTGAAATCAAAAATTTGCACCCTTATGCCGCGTACACACGGTCGGAATTCTCGTCGGAAAAAGCTCTGATGGCTTTCCCGTCGAATTCTGACGGAATTTCGCTCAAACTGTCTTGCCTACACACGGTCACACCAAATTCCGACGGTCAGTAACACTGCGGCATAAAACACGTTCAACAGCACTATAAAAGGGAAGTTTAATGCTTCCGAGCATGCGTCAAATTGTTTCCGAGCATGCGTCGGAATTTTGCGTGTCGGAATTGCATACACACGATCGGAAAATCCGATAGAAAAGGTTTTCCGTCGGAAAAATTGAGAACAGGTTCTCAATCCAAAGTCCGTCAGAAATTCCGACAGAAAAAGACCGATGGGCATACACGCGGTCGGAAAATCCGTTGAAAAGCTGCTATCGGACTGTTTCCATCGGAAATTCCGACCGTGTGTACGTGGCATTAGAAATCCTGAAGGCGGTGATTGGTTTTCGGGGTGCCGTACACGGCTAGGCTTCCAAAAAGTCCCACATATGTGGTATCCCAGTACTCAGGAGAAGCAGCAAAATGTATTTTGGGGTGCAATTCCACATATAACCATGGCATGTGTGAGCAATATATCATTTAGTGACAACTTTTTGTAAAAAAATAATTTTTTTTTTGTCTTTATTCAATCACTTGGGATAAAAAAAAAAAATCAAATACCAATCAAAAGAAAGCTCCATTTGTGGGAAGAAAAGGACGCAAATTTTGTTTGGGTACAACATTGCATGACCGCGCAATTACCAGTTAAAGCAGTGCAGTGCGAAATTGTAAAAAGACCTCTGGTCCTTAGGCTGACAATTGGTCCGGGCTTAAGTGGTTTATTGTTCAGCTGTCAACAGGGAAACCCATTGACAGCAGATGACTCGTCAGTTGTTAAGGACATTGCGGCCGGCTTCCCAACCCGATCCTTAACAACCAGCATACACTGCACCCTAATTGGGCAAAGCTTTGCTCAATCAGGGTACAGCATGCACTGTGCTGCACTCAGTGCATTGCAGGGTGTTTGTAGGGGCGAACACCCGGAGAACACAAACAAATTTGGGTGTTTGGTGAACAGCAGAACGGGCAAATGTTTGACCTGAACTGATGCTGGGGCCGAACTGTTCCCCCAACCCTATTTACAAGCTCCTCCTGTGTAGTTCTGGGCTGATCCCTCACTTGTCTCATGATCATCCTTACCCCATGGAGGTGAAATGTTGCATGGAGCTCCAGACCAAGGGAGATTGATGGTTATTTTGTATTTCTTCCATTTGCGAATAATCGCTCCAACAATTGTCTCCTTCTCACCAAGCTTCTAGCGGATGGTCTTGTAGCCCACTCCAGCCTTGTGCAGGTCTACAATATTGTCCCTAATGTCCTTTGACAGCTCTTTGGTCTCAGCCATGATGGTGGGTTTGAATGGAAGAGAGTCTGTGGACAATCTGTGTCTTTTATACATATAACGAGTTGTCGTTAGGAGCCCCTTCTTAAATTGACAGGACTGATTTGTGTACCACATACTGTAGCCAGTCTGTGGGAGCCAGAATTATTGTTGTTTGGTAGGGGAACAAATTGGTAGGGGAATTTGGTCAAAAATACACTATATAATTTTCTCATTTTATTTTCACTGGTTTTATGTGTTTTATACAATATAGATGTGTTGTACAATATACAGTGGTTGATGTTTGCCCCCTTCCTCATTTCCTGTTCCTTTGTCATGTTTGTCTATCATTTCAATAGTCACACACAAGTATACAAAAAAATTTGTAAATAAGGTATTATAGGTGACCAAACCATCATAGATGGCCCCCCTTGCAAATAACTGTACAAGTTCAATTTCAGCCACACCCAGGCCTCCACACCTGCAGGGCATCAAAATTCAATTGAGAAAGAAAGTATTAAGCAGTTCATGCCTCCATCAGGAAAAGACTAAAAATTGAGGCAAACACATAGTGGGTGGATACTGCAGGTAGTCTGTAAAGGAACACTATAGAAAAAGAACAATACCAACAGTAAAATATGTGTGGTACATAGGGGCTGTTTTGCTGCTTCAGTGTTGCCGTGATAAAAGGAACTATGAATTCTGCTGTACAATAGATCCTGAAGTGTCCGAGTTCGACTCAAGCTCTGTAACAATATCCACAGTAGTACAGAAGCTTTGGAGTGGCCTAGCCAAAGTCCTGGCCTGAATCAATCTCTTAAAGTCATAAAATCATCCAGAGACACTGCAAGAGTCAGAGGGAAAAAAAACAAAAACTATTGCATGTTATTTTGTTCTTCCGTTTCTGTAGCGACTGGTCAGGAACTATTCATTTAATTCATAACCAAACTTGTTATCCTATAACATAATAGCAGCATAAGGAGAACTAGTAACTTCAAAATGAACTGTGTGCAAAATAACTACTCCAGCCCTTTCTACATTCTTCTTCTGAAGCTTTTCAATTGCCCTGCCTTTCTTAAAATTAGTTAAAGAGGAACTCTGGGATAAGCAACTATTGTCTCAATCCAAGAGTCATGTGTATTCTTACTTGAATATTGGGATGCTTTGTATACTTCTTCCAGATCTGAGCAATAATCTAGAACAAAACTTTGCCTCTGTGGAAGAGCTTCCTGCAATGAAGACCTGTCTCTGCTGCTCTCTTTCCTTGTGCAGGGTGACTGGTCTTGTCTCCGCCCCCTCCTGTAGATTTCTGCATACAGCCTGTAGTGGGTTGGGCCTGTTAGGTTCCTCCCACAGTTCTGCTCTCTGCACAGGCTATGTACAGCACAGTGATGCTGTCAATCCCTTTTACAAGGGAACATCCAGGTTTGCAAATGTATTTGGGTATACAGAGTAGATTAAAGTGACACTAAAGGTTCATGTTTTTTTTTTTTTTTTTTTTTTTTTAACAAACATATTATACTAACCTCCACTGTGCAGCTCGTTTTGCACAGAGTGACCCCTATCCTTCGACTTCTGGGGTCCCTCTGCGGCTCTGTCGGCTCCTCCCCACATCAGATAACCCCCTTGGAGAAGCGCTCTCCCGGGGGGCTACCTTCCAGGCGTGCTCGCCAGTCCAGCATTCGGCGTCCATAGACGCTAAATGCAGGACTTGGCCCTGCCCCCTGGCGCTCACCTCATTGGATTTGATCGACAGGAGTGGGAGCCAATGGCTGCGCTGCTATCAACCTATCCAATCAACAGCCGAGAATACCCTAGCAGAGAGACAGCACGTCACCATGGGACAAGTTCAATGGGTCAGGTAAGTAAAACGGGGGGGCTGGGGGGCGGTCACCAACATGTGTTTTTTCACCTTAATGCATAGGATGGATTAAGGTGAAAAAACACGAACCTTTACAACCCCTTTAATATCCTTTGTGGCTATGAGCAATATATTTAAGCATAAGTGCATTGGCACTAGAACCTAAAGCATACCACCAGGGGACACTGAAGCCAACGTTGGGCAAATACTGAATAAATCTGCTGCAATGGTGGCAAGCATTGGAACCCCTGGAAACTTCTCCAGAACCCCAATTAAGAATTCTTGCATAAAGATATAAGGAATAGTATTTGCCAACATGATCATTATTTTCAGCAATAAGATTCAATGACAGCTGAAAATTACAATCTCATGGTCAATTTGCTATATGGCACATAACACATAGCAGCTTAGTGCATTGGGCTTGCTATCTCAGAACCACTTCAATACCTGGCACTTTTACCCCCTTCCTGCCCAGGCCAATTTGTATCTTACAGTGCTGTTGCATTTTGAATGACAATTGTGCAGTCATGCAACATTTTTATAATTTTCTTCCACAAATAGAGCTTTCTTTTTGGTGGTATTTGATCAATACTGGGTTTTTTATTTTTTGCTAAACAAATAAAATAAGACTGAAAAAGTTTTTCTTAGTTTCTGTTATAAAATTTTGTAAATAAGTAAGTTCTCTTCCTTCAATGATGAGCACTGATGAGGCTGCACTGAAGAGGTGGCACCGATGAGATGGCACTGATAAGGCACTAACATGCAGGCATGATGGCCACTGATACGCAGAACAGATGGGCACTCATAGGCACCCTTAATGGACACCGATTTGCATCCCTGTCAGGCACGAGTTGGCATCCCTGGTAGGCTCTAGTGAGCATCCTTGATGGGTCTGCATTAATAATCAGAGCACTGAGACCACCATCATTGCGAATAGAAGAAAAGCCGATAAATGGCACTTTCTGGTTACGATGTGACCACCTGTGATTGGACACAGCTGATCACATGGTAAAGAGCCTACGTCATAGGTCCTTTAACTAGATCGGAGATGCGCGTGTCAGGGCCACATGCCACACTACCGATCGCCCTCAACACTGCGCGCCCCTTATTCTACTGGACATCATATGATGCACGGTCAGGATAATACAACTACCCTGTGCCTGTCATTCTGCATACGGCGGGCGGGAAGTGGTAATAGTGTCACTAAACCCACATCATAAAAAATGATCAATAAATGGTGTGTTACATACTGTTCATAATAACTAAGTCACTATGAGATTTGTTTTCTGTATTCTGCAAAAAACCTGGTTGATCCTGCTGCTCTCTATCTCCACCTTCTATTCATGTCCCCAATTCAGCTAGGGATTTTGCAGCTGTAGTGGCAACTCTGCACATGCTCAGTTTTCAGTGAGTCTCTATGCTTCCTATCGCATCTGCGCAGCCCACGTGACTATATAAACAGTAGTAAATGACAGCCCACTGCCAAAGCTCCCCTTTGTACCAGTGGAACACAGCTTTTCATTTATTCTACCCACGTTTACCTCACTCTCTTCATGGATGTTTAAAACACACTGCTCTATTACTTCTGCTTTACTTCCTGAACAGACTTTAGGGAGTTGAGCAGCTGATCTCATTAGCACACACCCTGCATCATCTACCCTCTGCTGGTCAACTCTTTCCTGTGTCATGACCCAAAGTCTGTTCCGGAAGTAAGGCAGAAGTAATAGAGCAGTGTGTTTTAAACATCCATGAAGACAGTGAGGTAAACGTGGGTAGAATAAATGGAAAGCTGTGTTCCACTGGTACAAAGGGGAGCTGAAATTTAGAAAAAAAACAAAAACAAACAATGAACAAAGGTGAACTTAGCCTTTAATTCTAGGCAAATAAAATAGGCACACACTGATGCAGCTCGGTATTCAAGCATACATTCATATAATGTTTGTATATTTTAACCACATCCAAGACCTTTTTTTTTTTTTTCTATGTTAAAATCAGTTTATGCTAGAAAATTACTTAAAGCCCCCAAACAATTATATAAAGTATTTTCTGGAAGCAGAGGCCTTGTAGAAAAAAAATTGCAACTGCCACCATTTTATATGTCACATGATATTTGTGCAAATGTTTATCAAAACTGTATTTTCAGGAAATAATACACTAGAATAAATTTTTGTGTTGAGTAAATAGATACCAAAACACGTCAAACCCTAAAATTGCATGTGTCCATGAAATGGCAAAAAAAACAAAACAATGATATCCAAAATTGTCCATAGGCGACATTTTAAAAATAAAAATATTTTTTTTTTTAGTGTGAGCCATGAACTATAGGCCTAAATGTACTACTCTCACTCTGACGTTTGAAGCAATACCTACAACATATACGTATGGTGCAACTGCTGTTTACATACACATGTGCGCCCTATTGCATGTGTGTGCGTAGTGCAGTGGGGTTTCTTTTTAATTTTTTTCATAAATTTTTGATGTTTTTAATATAGTATAATATTTTAACACTTTAAACAAAGTTTAATATTGAGTTGGCCCACCCTTTCTAGCTATATCCACTTCAACTCTTCTGGGAAGGCTGTCCACAAGGTTTAGGAGTGTGTCTATGGGAATGTTTGACCATTCTTAAGAAGCGCATTTCTGAGGTCAGGCACTGATGTGGGCGAGAAGGCCTGGCTTGCAGTTTCCGCTCTAATTCATCCCAAAGGTGTTCTATTGGGTTGAGGTCAGGACAGTCAAGTTTCTCCACCCCAAATTCGCTCATCTATGTCTTTATGGACCTTGCTTTGTGCACTGGTCCAAATAAAAAGGGCGGGGGGGGGGGGGGGGGGGGGGGGGGGCTCTGGGGGCGGCTGCAGCAAAGAAGGTTTTTTCACCTTAATGCATGGAATGCATGAAAACCCATGGGACTTTACAACTCCTTTAAAGTCCAATGTCGGACAGCGAGGCTCAAAATAAGTCTATTGAATGACGAATAAGGTGTAATATAATGCTGACCATAATCCTCGCTCCAGCAGGCTCTCTCTGTTTGTGCGATTGGTCCCCCTGAAGCTTATTCTGTGGTTGCACTCCTGCATCGTCGCATATAGTTCAGGAGTAATAGACCCGCATTGTACATGAGGATACCAAGGGACCTTCTGAAGCCCAATGCATCAGGGAGAGGAGAGTGCCAGTGCATGCAAGATGGTGCAACTTCTTCCACCCCCATCCCCAAAGTTCACTAGCATTTAACCCTTGGCAATCTGGTTGGGGGGGGGGGGGTGGCACTGCATACATTCTATGCACGAAGGTCAAAAACCTTCAGTCCCCCCCAGCCCCCCTTATACTTACCTGAGCCCTCTCTTGATCCATCAATGTGCACAAAAGCATCGGTTCTCCGGGTATTCTACCTCATTGGCTGAGCCAATGGCTCCTACTGCTGTCAATTACAGCAAAATAGCCAATGGGGAGAGAAAGGGGGCAGGGCCGAGCCTCAGCTCCATTTCTAAATGGTCACGCAGAGCAGCGGCTTTGGAGTGCGTCTGCTTGGATGCCCCCATTGCAAGCTGCTTGCTCTGAGGGCACTCGAAAGGAGGGAGGGGCCAGGAGTTCCGGCAGGGGAGCCAAGAAGAAGAGGACTTGGACTGCGCTGTGCAAAACCATTACACAGAGCAGGTAAGTATAACATTGTTTGTGATACATTAAGATAAAAAAAAACCTTCAGTGTGTAGTAGCCCCCCCTAATACTTATACAGTTCCTATTAGCAAGGAGCCAATCAGGGATACATGTTTTAGGGTAGCCTGTTAATATCATTTAATAAAAACATTATCAAATTTAAATTACATAAATCTTGCAAAGCCATTCTTTACTGAATTCTTACCTGATTGAGATATATATAATACTGGTATACTTGCCAATAATATCTGTTACTGGATGTGCTTACTTGTGCCATAGTTCATATAGAGTGATGCACAAGTTTCCTACAATGCTGCCTCCTGCTGGAAGTTTTAGACTGATACAAGTTTGATCTTCTTTTAATTACATCATACTGTACCTCCCAACTTGATGGACAGAGAATGAAGGACACCTTTTTAGCAGACAGTATGTAGGCATAAGACATGACCCCTTTATGAGGACTATGAAGATTTAGTGAACCAAAAATGATTGGTTCAACCCACAAGTGTAAATTTTTCACCACAACTTTTACTTCATAATAGTTTTAAATCTAATAATAGTAATGACATAGAAGATGCATGAGAGCTTTAGTGTTATATAACATTTTTGGTAATATAATTATGTACTTTTATAGACACTCATAGATAAGACCAAAAAAAGGACAAATGGGGAGGATAGAGAGGCTTTTGAGGGATTTGGTATCAAAAGAGGAACAGTCGCTCCAAATGAGGGACATTTGGGAGCTATGGTTAACCCCGGAAGGATTTGCCCCCTTAATGACCAGGCCATTTTTTGCGATACGGCACTGCGTAGCTTTAACTGAGAATTGCGGTCGTGTGACACTGCAACCAAACAAAATTGACGTCCTTTTTTTCACACAAATAGAACTTTCTTTTGGTGGTATTTGATCACCTCTGCGGTTTTTTATTTTTTGCGCTATAAACAAACAAAAAAAAAGCGACAATTTTGAAAAAAAAAAACAATATTTTTTACTTTTTGCTAAAATAAATATCCCAATTTTTTTTTTTTTTTAAACGTGGGTGCGTGGCAGACATCGAATCATCTACATCACGCGGTGGGCATTTGCACCTCCAGAGGTGTGCACACTCGCCTGCTAAGGTTATTTAAAGGGTCGATGTACAGCTACGGCGATTTGCCCAGGAGTGCCAACCTGCCGCAGTATAATGACGGCGGCTAGTCTGCTAGTGGTTAAAACAAGCCTTTGTTGACAGAAACACAGAGACTGGCATTGCCAGTCTGCAAATTCTGCAAATCCTGGCTTACTTTCTTGGCTTTAATACCTTTAGTCACTGCCAATGGATCAGCATGGCACACATGTAACGCAGTGCCCCCTAGGTTCTAAGAGAAGTCAAAGAGTGTAAGAGAAGTATTGGAAGCACCATATAGGTAATAGAAATTTTTAATTCAGTTACATTATTGTTTTGTTTTATAGCCATGATGAAGGGGGTCTAAATCCCCGAAAAATATTGGTTGTTGTGTACAACTTTAACATGACATGATTACATTTTTTGGGGGGAATTTGACTTATGACGTGGAGCTTCCACTAATTCGCTTAGACACCTGGAGATATACTTGATCCGGATCAGTGACCTAAAAAGTTGGAGCCAGAGACAGCCAGGTAACGAGCATTTTAGGAACAAGATCGTCAGCAGCAACCAACATGTTTTCCTCAGTACACATTTCCAGTAAGACTTGTCACTGGAGAACTATCTATGTCAAAGTAAAAAAATTCTAGTGTGAAAAAATACAAGCTTAATGAGGCAATGCAAAGAAAAATAACAGTGTGAAAAGTACACCATCCCATACCATAGCATTCACTTTGTACTTCACTCAGCTCAATCAAGTTTAAGGTGAATTATAATAAGTTGCTGTGAGTTACTGCGCTAGGCCTTACCGAACACCAAAATCTATAGTGCAAGCTTTGTAGCATAACATGTACGATATCATACTTTAGAACTTTAAAAATAGTGCAGAAGTAGTACAGTAGTTCTCAGAATTGAGTTACGAGGAAAGCTGGTTCTAATGGATAGAGTCATTAATGATGGAACTTCATCCACACATGAGCTTCCAGAAAATACAGAGACTATTAGCAGATGCTGTACAGGGGTAGTATGAGGACACTGTCTGGGACATGTAAGATAAAAATGCCATCCTATTACAAACTTTGGAATTCAGATATGTATCAGGAATGCCCATTTAGCAAAATGAATGTTCACTTAGCTCTGAATAAGGGGAATTTGTTTTCACTTTGATCATGCAATCATAAGTATGCAAAAATAAAAACTTTAAAGTCTAATGCCCCGTACACACGGTCGGATATTCCGATGGAAAAAGTCAGATCGGATTATGTTGTCGGAAAATCTGATCGTGTGTGGGCTCTAGCGGTCTAGCAGAGTTTCCGACAACAAAATCTGATCAGACATTTTCCGATCGTGTGTAGAGAATTCCGACGGACAAAGTGCCACGAATGCTCAGATCAAATTACGGGACCGAAGCTATTGGCTACATGCCTCTACGTAGTTCCGTCGTACGCAACGAACGTCACCACGTGATCGGATTTTCCAACAACTTTGTCTGACCCTGTGTATGCAACACCAGTGTCGGACAAAATCCGTCGGAAAAAATCCAAACGGATTTTGTGGTCGGAATTTCCAACCGTGTGTACGGGGGGCATAAGCTAATTCTGATTTTCTTTTTTTTTTTTTAAAAGAAAATTCCATGTTTCACAAAAATACAATTTAAAATAAATAAAATACATTCAAATAATAATAATAATAATAATAATAAATGTGCCCATATTGCAAAAATGTGCATTTATTATTTGCTTGCCTTTGAAGCAGCAAAGCATTGTAACCACAATCAGTGGATTATAGGTGCTCGGCCTCTGTAGACTCTCTCCAGCTCAGTACCATCAGCTACAGAGCTAAAAGGAAATATCAATCGACTACAAGTGCCGTGACATCACCGAACGTGTGCTCCATTGAGAACAACATTGTGGCAGATATCTGTAAACATATGGCATTGCTTTGCGAGCAGAGTCACGCATGGCTGTGCCAAAGTCATATAATGAAAGGAGCCAGCAGGGTGAATAAGGATTCACAGGATTCTGTAAGTGGGGAAAGAGGGTGGTTTGAGGGTGGGGAAAGAGGGTGGTTTGAGGGTGGGGAGCTGTGGACAATTCATGTTTCAATCTGAAAACATAAAAACATGGTCAGAAAGCTGGACTTAAAGCAGAGCTTCACCAAAAAGGGGAAGTTCCGCTTTAAGGCCTCCTCTTCTCTCCTCTTTCAGCAATGGCACTTTTTGTTGTGGGGCGGTACCTGGTTTTGACAGGTACCTGCTCCCACTTCTGCTCAGGTCACCTAGGAGATCCGATCGGAAGTTCTCCTCCTTCCCTCCCTCCCCGCAGTCTTCCCGGACCTGTGGTGTGCCATTCACAATGCGCAGTGTGACTTGTGCATGCGCAGTGGGCATCTGGCTTTGAAGCCGCAAGCTGTCACAGCCAGGTGCCCACAGTTAAGATACCAGCATCAGGGACTGAAGATGGGTGGAGAAAAGGGCTTGGGTGAGCACAGCGCTGGATCCTGGGACAGGTGAGTGTCTGTTATTAACAGTTGATGTACCTGTTGACTTTTGATTTTTACCATAATGACTGAAGCTCCTCTTCGATTTTTAAATCAACGACTTTTGTCCCCTTGAATGACTGCTTTAAATACAGAGATATCAATGTTGGAAATAGCTTTATTAAAGCATATGTAAATGCTTATGTTGTAAAACAACTTATTCAGGAATACAATAGAAATCCAAGGAAAAAGATTTGTGTATATACAGTGTACCTATACAGTGGGTATAGAAAAGAATCACCCCCCTTTAGAATAATCACATTTTGTCGCTTTGCAGCCTGATTTTGTTTTATCCAGCTGTATTTACAGTGCAACTTAGAACATCCACATGAAAGATACAACACCTCATAATTATGTGCCACTTTGTGTTGGTCTATTACATAAAATCCCAATAAAATACATTTACGTTTTTGATTGCATCATGACAAAATGTGGGAAATTTCAATATATACAGTATAACCTTGATTTGCGAGTGTTTTGCAAGATTTTAAATACATTTTGAATTGATATACAAGTAGCGTCATGTCACAACTGAGTATAAAAAGAGAAGAGAGGCGCCTCTAAGTGTAGCAATATTGTTACATTTAACGAAGGTACAACATTTAGCAACATATTACTTGACTTAGAGGCGCCTCTCTTCTCTTTAATACCCTGGAGCTCCTGCTGGATTTTGCTTCCAATCCCCTTGTGGAGGCTGCCATTTGTGGATGGACATTTTATGGTTACACAACCTGGTCACATTGCTATAAATCTTTTTCTAAGGTCTGTAAACTGAAGGACCAATGAATAAATAGTTGTGGAAAGAATCATTTGAGTTTCCATTATTTATTATGGGGAAATTTGCTTTGATACACAGGAAAGAGGAAATTAGATATATTCGTGTTTGGACTGCCAACATCCTAAACATACAAAAGGTTTCTACACCTACATCGTACTTTTACAGTGTAGGTGTACAAACCTTTTGCTATGATATACAAGTGCTTTGGATTACAAGCATGTTTCTGGAACGAATTATGCTCACAATCCAAGGTTTTACTATAATATATATATATATATATTATATATATATATATATTTTTTTTTTTTTTTTTTTCTTCCTATAAGTAATCACATGACCTCTGTTCTAAGTTGTAAAAGGGGCTTAGAGAAAAGAGAGTGGAGACTGCAGGGGAGGGGGTGTCAGCAGAAGGCAGAGAAAGAGCAATACACTGATCTTCCTGATGACAAGTTGTGTGTGTGTGTGTGTGTGTGTATGTGGGGAGTGGTGGCAGCACAGGTCGGACCATTGGAGGACAGGCAGGCTGTTCTCCCACCACAGCCAGAGAACTGACCACACTGCAAAGGATGTGCTCTTATGCCTAGTGTGGTCAGTTTGAAATAGGAAAGCAGGGGGACTGGCAGGATCACCAGGCAATTCACACAAAGGAAGAAATACAAAGAGAACAGGATACTTTTTAACACAAGTACATAGTACAACATACACATATCAGGAATATGAAATGTTGGGATAACAAACACTTTAATAACGCATTATTGTATCTTTGTGGAGCACAACAGTCCTTTATGAATGGGCTTTATTATAAAAGGCAATATTCATACATTAAACTTTATAGATTATCAGATGTAAAGGACTACAGAATAATAAAGATATGTAATAAAATTCACTATACCTTTTGACTATACCTCTCCATAGTCGTGCACCTAGAAAAAATCAAGCATACAGGTTTTAAAAATAAAAAGGGAAGCTCTGCTTACCTAAACATAAAAAAACTAGAGAAGTAAACAGCAGTTTGCTTCCTTTTTTTTTTTTTTTTTTAAGGTTTATCTATCATTATATACTTTTGGGACATAAGAAAAGGCATGAAAAGTTATACATACAAAACAGTTCAGGATGGGTGCTGATGAGTTGAGTTAGTATTTCTTCTGCTTTTATTCCTGTTTGTCACCCCATTGGGGGATTGCCCTTCACTTTGTAACCCTATGATACCTGTACAATACATGTGGGGATGGGGGATCAGCAATAAAAGGAGATTTTAAAGTGAAAGATCAGAAGTTCGGCACATGTTCCACTATCTGTGTTAGATGATCATCGTGGCAGGTTCCTGGTCCTTGTTTGAGTTGTACAAGGACAAGCAGATATCTGCACATCGATCATTCTGTCTATGCCCAGCCTAATTTGACAGCACAATGTTCCACATACAAAACATAAACGGGTCTATCTGCAAGACACGGAGTCATTGAATATACAAACAACCTTTATTAGAAACTATGTATCCAAGAAAAAAAGATATGCAGACTTTACTGGTAAAAGTAAGATGACCCTGACATATCAAAAAAATGATACATCATTTTATTATTACTTAAAAAAATATCAGGATCATTTATATCCTAAAAAAGCTGTACACACCTTTACTTGTATGTTTTATAGGCCCAATAACAAACATATACAAATAAACAAAACAACCAACAAAAAAAAAACCCAGACCAAAAAAAATCCCTTTCCCCTTTTCCCTTCCTCAGCTCTCTCTCTTCCTCTCTCCTTACAATGTGTAGGTATAGATTTAAATCAAAATATCTAAAGGAATATGCGGGATTGATTAGGGGTGATATATAGACATTCAAATTTGAGGTAATTATCAATACATTACTTATTTAGATCACTCCAATTATGGCATATTCTGCACACCATACTGAATACAATTAAAATGTTGATACAACAGGATGCAAGTCCCCTGTGAGGTAGTGGATCTGGTGGAGGGGTTGATGCCCCATTTTAAATTATATATTTTTTTTCTCTCATCTTTAAAAATAAAAAATAAATTCTGTCCGTTAGCCTTAGTGGGGCTTCCAGCTGGTTGTGGTTTATATCTTTCTCTCTGTCCCAGTATCCTCTGAGGATTAGCCCATTCTTTGATGCCCCTTCTGCCCACCTCATCTCACAAAAGTGAGTACACCCCTCACATTTTTTGTAAATATTTTATTATATCTTTTCATGTGACAACACTGAAGATATTACACTTTGCTACAATGTAGTATAGTGAGCGTACAGCTTGTATAACAGTGTAAATTGGCTGTCCCCTCAAAATAACTCACCACACAGCCATTAATGTCTAGACCGCTGGCAACAAAAGTGAGTACACCCCTAAGTGAAAATGTCAAAATTGGGACCAAAGTGGCAATATTTTGTGTGGCCACCATTACTTTCCAGCACTGCCTTAACCCTCTTGGGCATGGAGTTCACCAGAGCGCCACAGGTTGCCACTGGAGTCCTCTTCCACTTCTCCATGATGACATCACAGAGCTGGTGGATGTTAGAGACCTTGCACTCCTCCAACTTCCGTTTGAGGATGCCCCACAGATGCTCAATAGGGTTTAGGTCTGGAGACATGCTTGGCCAGTCCATCACCTTTACCCTCAGCTTCTTTAGCAAGGCAGTGGTCATCTTGGAGGTGTGTTTGGGTTCGTTATCATGTTGGAATACTGCCCTGCGGCCCAGTCTCCGAAGGGAGGGGATCATGCTCTGCTTCAGTATGTCACAGTACATGTTGGCATTCATGGTTCCATCAATGAACTGTAGCTCCCCAGTGCCGGCAGCACTCATGCAGCCCCAGACCATGACACTCCCACCACCATGCTTGACTGTAGGCAAGACACACTTGTCTTTGTACTCCTCACCTGGTTGCCGCCACACACGCTTGACACCATCTGAACCAAATAAGTTTATCTTGGTCTCATCAGACCACAGGACATGGTTCCAGTAATCCATGTCCTTAGTTTGCTTGTCTTCAGCAAACTGTTTGCAGGCTTTCTTGTGCATCATCTTAAGAAGAGGCTTCCTTCTGGGAAGACAGCCATGCAGACCAATTTGATGCAGTGTGCGGCGTATGGTCTGATCACTGACAGGCTGACCCCCACCCCTTCAACCTCTTCAGCAATGCTGGCAGCACTCATACATCTATTTCCCAAAGACAACCTCTGATATGACGCTGAGCATGTGCACAAACTTCTTTGGCCGACCATGGCGAGGCCTGTTCTGAGTGGAACCTGTCCTATTAAACCGCTGTATGGTCTTGGCCACCGTGCTGCAGCTCACTTTCAGGGTCTTGGCAATCTTTCTATAGACTAGACCATCTTTATGTAGAGCAACAATGCTTTTTTTCAGATCCTCAGAGAGTTCTTTTGCCATGAGTTGCCATGTTGAACTTCGAGTGACCAGTAATGAGAGAGTGAGAGCGATAACACCACCTGCTCCCCATTCACACCTGAGACTTTCTAACACTAACGAGTCACATGAAACTAGGGAGAGAAAATGGCTAATTGGGCCAAATTTGGACATTTTCACTTAAGCCCCATACACTCGGTCGGACTTTTTCATGGATTCTGTCCGATCGGACAATGTTGTTGAAAAATCAGACCGTGTGTATTTTTTTTTGTTGAAAAATCAGACCGTGTGTATGCACCATCGGACAGTGTACGTCGGTTTGTCCGACGGACAAAGTCTTATCTCCTGCTGGAAAGATTTGCCGTCAACACGGTCCGATCACACCAAATCCGATCGTGTGTACGGTTGTCCGACCGGACAAAGTGCCACGCATGCTCAGATCACATTACAAGACCAAAGCTATTGGCTACTAGCCTCTACGTAGTCCCGTCGTAGGCAACAAACGTCACCACGTTCAGAATGATCGGATTTTCCGACAACTTTGTCCGACCGTGTGTACGCAAAACCAACATCGGACAAAGTATGACGGACATGGTCCGACGGACCTGGTCCGCGGATTGTCCGACCGTGTGTATGGGGCTTTTGGGTTGTACTCCCTTTTGTTGCCAGCGGTTAAGACATTAATGGCTGTGTTTGAGTTATTTTGAGGGGACAGCAACTTTACACTGTTATACAAGCTGTACACTAACTACTTTACATTGTAACAAAGTGTAATTTATTCAGTGTTGTCACACAGTATCTCACTTTTGTGAGATATTCTATATATATATATCTATATCTATATATATATAGTATATAAGTGAAGTGATTTGTGCATACATTTATACATTGTATATTACATTAAGTGGTGTCAGCTATGAGGAGATATTGTTAATCATGGAAACTATGTTTTTTAAGATATAAATGATCCAGATATTTTTAGGAGTAATATTAAAATGATGTATAATTTTTATTTGTCAGCATCATCTCATTTGTACCAGTAGTCCAAAAAGTTTTTTTTCTTGGATACATAGTGATATTTTGGATGTGTTACAGGAGTGATGGCCTCTATCGACTTTGCTAGAAACATTTACTGTTGTCTTACTTAGGTTTGTAGTTCATGGGAAAAATTTCCAAAATTTGTAAAACTATGTGATAAGAATAAACTCAGATCTACTCACCCGTGTTCCTAGATAGCAAAAAATGTTTAATAATCTGAACCAGAAGAAGTCCAAATAAAATCAGTGAGAGTAAATGATAAATTCTCCAGGGGCTCAGTGCTAGAAACCTGAAATACAGAACAAAACACATAGTTGTAAACTAACATTTGCATTAAAAGATATAATCTGCTAGATTTATCTCATGTTCCCTTATGAATAAGATACTTAAACTTATATAGGGTTCCATATACTCACAGTAAATACAACTATTCAATATCGACATAAATGAATCCTCCTTCTATTAAGGTACTACACAGCAACACACATTGCCCCATTAGCACTTCTCCACTCTAATTGAGAGGCTCCTATTTAAGTTCCTCCTCTATGCAATAAAATGTGACTTGGTTGAGCGTCATCTCACTTCAATTACCCCTTTTGAATTTAATAAAATGTGGATAATGGAAAACCCACTTAGTATTTTTTGTTGTTGCTTTTTAAATACAGGCCTCTATCCATTTCTCTAACTCCTAAAACATATATCATGCTCTGATGGAAAGAGGAACTCTTCATCAGAGGAGGATTTGATGGAAATATGGATTTCCATAGCCAAAAGCTCATTCAATATTTTGGCCTTGAAGAATTCATACAAAAAGTCCTCTTCCTCTGGTACTCACTTCCCAAATTGGTACCAAAGTAGTCACCTTTATGTTTCCATACCGGTGGACAGAAAATAATGATGTTGCATATATGGTGGACTTGCCCCAAGACTCACAGGTTATGTATAGGAGTTTATACATTGATTTATACTGTTCTGGGATGTAAATTACGTAAGGATCTTATGCTTTGCTGAACAACCCCCCAAATGTCCAACACTCAGAATTCAATTACTTTTATCTTTAGTACCAACAAACATACTATAGCTTGCTCTTGGGAGTCTGGTATTAAATTTGAATTGGATCATGACTAATGAATTATCAGCCAATTACTCTGACACCCACAGGAAATTCCTTAAAATGTTTTCCCCATAGATAGCTTACTGCCAACCAGATAGGAGGTCATTGAACCTTTGGGCTATGTGGGTACCTAGATGGCCCATGGGAGAAGGAAATTTATCTGCCCCCACCACCCTTAACTCCCTTCCTTCACCCACTCCTTGTTACTTCCCTCTTTTACTATCTCTCTTTCCTCTTTTTGACTTTTCTTCCTATTTATTTTTATTCCTAAACTCGTCATTTGTTTTATTCACTAATTCTTTAAGCTGACCATACTGTAGATGGACAAAATAAACCCAATAGGGACTGGTTGAATTTTGATTAAAATAACAGCCTTTATTACCATTTTAAAGAGAGTCCATCACCTAAAATGGGGCCCATGGACATAAACCAATTCACACATAAACAAAGCAACCTAAAACAAAAGCACCAGGAAGATTTGCTTGCAGTGAATGTTTGGTGAATGACGAATTTACCGATTTATAAATATGCCCCTCAAAGCATATGTCTGGGCAAAATTAAAACAAAATCAGTAGTCATTGCAATGCATGCACATTTACTGATATTTTGTCTCTTTACACACACTGGAAGTAAAGAAAAATACCTCTTGATCCTGACAGAAATACAGTTAACATGCAATGTCCTGTGCACTCTGTCTCCACTGCTACAATATGCCAAGTAGTGGTAGTATCAGCAGGGGTGTTGCTAGGATTGTAAAAGACCTGGGGCAATTTGGGCACCTTAAAGCGAATGTAAATGTGAAAAAAAAAATTGAATTAAGGCTTGCACCTTGTACAGTATAGGATTTCATGTCATCTGTGCCCAGTCTTGCCACTGAGAGTTAATCCAGCTCGGAGCAGTCCTCTTAACTTTTTTCAGTGAGATAAAAATAGACAGAGAAATAGGAGTCTGTTTAATGCCCTTGCTGTAAGTGACAGGTGATTTACATATCTCATGCACGAGACTGAGAGAGGCATTCTGTGTACTTCCCAACCCCCCCCTTTCTTCTCCAGCTCTCCCAGGATTGGCTGCTCCACACCTCAGCATGATTGGGCATGTTGGTGACTGTTCTGGGTTTTGACTGGATATTAGTGATCACAGCAGAAGTTCAGTGCAAGAAATACACAGGAGAAAATGCATGTTGACAAGGGGAGTGTAGAAGTCTACTGACATCATGACTCCACCCACCAAGCTACGGACAACAGACCCACCCACAGAATCTGCAGTTTTTCGGGTCTCATAACAGACAGAGGGGAGGCATTTGACAGGTAAGGATACATGCAGGAGGCATGTGTAGCGGGGTCGTTCCCCTTTTAGGGGAGAAGACTACAGTTCCCATAATTCCCCAGGCTCCCGGGAGGCTGTTTGTTTCCGCCCGAGAGGCTACTGGGGGAGGTGATAAAAGGGAAGAGGAAGGACCGCCTCTTCCTCTTCTGACTGGGCTGGTGACGCAGAAACTACTGAGTGAGGAGACACCTGTGCGGACCGGGACTGCTGAAGGCCTGAAGCCTGGGCCTTGCAGCAGACAGAGAGAGACTCTCACCCCTCAGTGTCAGCAGCAGCGGAGCGGAGACTTTTGCCTACACACGGTCGGACAGAGAGAGGACCGGAGCGCAGGGGCTGTGACGGAGGAGGCCGGACGCCGCCAGTGGAGGTCCCGGAGCTGAGGACGGTACCCCAGGAGTGGTGAGCGAGCTGAAAGGCTCATCCTACACTGTTACTTTCACTTCTATGCCTATTGAACTGCCAAGGCACACTTACCTCAGAGCAGCAGAATGTTTCTTTCTGTGGATTACAAACACACCATTTGAAGCTACATGTGCACCACCTCTACAGTTCTCCTGCCGGTGAAGAATACTGTATTTTCTCAAGGACTGAGCTCTATTGCTAGGGATCAGGCCTGATCCATTAGATAGTCGCAGTTAGATTTGTTGCACCTCAGAGGTGCATAGCAGACGGTCGCACACGTGGCGCTCCGTTCCCCATTGCTATCCTGATACATATGTGTACATGTTTAAGTGCATATTGCAGGGACCTGCTAATGTGTTGTAAGTCAAATGTTTGATGCATGTTACTATTTCTTTTCTTACTGCCAAAGTAAAGACAGTTATTTCAGTCAGCAGTTTGCTTGTGAGTTTGACTCCATTACACTTAAAGTATAAGTGATATTTATATGTGCATAGATACATACCCCTTTATTAACTGTGCCAGAGCGGGTAGAGCAAATTGCCGGGGGGTTGGTGGAGCTGTACTCAGGGACCCAAAACAAATTTGCGGCCCTCTTAACTGGGGGTATCGCTACACATGTATATTCTTATAGATAACCACTAGGGCAGTAGTTTAGAAAGGATGAGAGCGGGTTTACATCCACTTTCAGCAAAGCAGTAATGTGGTGCGTGTAGTGTACAGTGGGGAAAATAAATATTTGATCCCCTGCAGATTTTGTAAGTTTGTTTACTAACAAAGAAATGAAGAGTCTATCATTTTTATCATAGGTGCTTTTTAATCGATAGAGACAGAATATCAACCAAAAATCCTGAAAACACATGATACAAACGTTATAAATTAAGTTGCAGTTCAGTGAGTAAAATAAGTATTTGAAAGCATTCACTCATTGGACCTACGACGCATGTGTGTTTCCAGCTCTTCTCTGCATCTAAACTATCTACTGTGGAACCCCCGCTATACCCTATCCTGGGCAATCCACGTTTTGCTCCAGGACCTCAGAAAGACCCATTCTATTCACTCTGGGTATCGGCACATTTCCAAGCCTCTCATTTCTTGTCCTCGGGTGCTTGGCCCTCGCTGCAAGCCCTGAGGGATGTCGCAGGTCCCTATCAACTTGACTTCTGAAAAGCTGTACAGATCCATAATTTTTTTGCAGTCGTTCCCTATCCCAGGCAAATTTTACCGTGATCATATCTTGTTTGAAGAATATTGCACAGATCAAGGCCCGCTACCCCACACCCTCTGTACTCTGTTGATTTCGCCCCTCGAGGACTATCGACTGCCCTTCTTAGCAAAGTGTGAATCTGACCTAGGTCGGCCATTTATGAAAGTGCAACAAACCAAAATAATCCACTTCACCCTAAAATCCTCGACCTGTACGAAAATACAGGAGACTAATTTCATTGGATAGATTGGCTCCCGCTGCTGTCAATCAATCCAGTGACACAGCTCGTGAGCGCGCCCGCACGGGTGCCCCCATGGAAAGTGTCTCTCTGTGGGGGCATGAGATGAAGAGGAAGAGCCAGGAGTGCTGCTGGGGCACCCCAGAAGAGGAGGATCAGGGCTGCTCTGTGCAAAACCCTTGCACATAGCAGGTATGTATAACATGTTTGTTATTTAAGAAAAAAATAAAAATAAAAACGAACCTTTACAATCACTTTAATGCCGCTAAATCCTGTATTCCCCTTAGCTGAAAGCAGACACAGCCTCCAACAATTGGACTGTGGCTTAGGAAGGTGGAGGAGTTGAACAGGATACAAGATTTGGTGTGGAATTTTATGGAATATGTTTATATAGTCAGAGGAAGGTTAAGCTCTCTAGGATTCCCCTGGTTGATGGAGATGACCCTCTACCCCCTGTGGGAGTCATTCCCTGATGTGCCTTTTACAACCTCCCTTTCTCATCCCCTACACTATTTTTTATTTATTTTTTGCCACATTACTGCTTATGTTTCCATTTGCCCTTTTTTGGGGCTGGCGAGGTACTACGGTAGACCATCTATACATTTCTTTTGAACCTCTCCTGTTCTTTGGCAAGTCAGCCTGGCCTTTGCGCCATATCTTTCTGACATAGGTTACTATGCTGGAATCTGGACTTTATCAGTTCTGCTTTGTGTTTCTACTATTATGTATGTGGATATTTGTGTGACTTGGAAATTGCCTTTTTCCTTACCACTTCAATACTGGGCACTTTCACCCCCCGTCAATTTTCAGCTTTTCAGCGCTCTTGCACTTTCAATAAGAATTGCGCTGTCATGCAACACTGTACCCAAATTACATTTTTTAGGGCTGTTACTGATTTTTTTTTTAAAGTGATTTAATCGACTAATTTCGATTAATTATAACGCACATACAGATCCAACTACTTTTTGCTGATCTCATTGCATTGCAACTCTGCATTAGTCAGTGGTAAATGTGGTATACACTATATACAATCACCCGACACTAGTTAGTTTCCACAATCCATGACTTAAAGTGGTGTTTCCCCCCTCAAAAAAAAGATGATTAAAAATCATAAAAAAATAAATAAAAAATATTTGGAAAAAAATAAATTTAACTCACCTCTAAATGCCTGTTGCTAGGGGGTCCCTCGTAGTCTGCCTCCTTCAGTGCCCGGGCCAAGTGACATCACTTCCCCTCGGTGCAGGAAGGGCTCAGCCCTGCCCCCTCCCTCCTGTCAGCGGCCAATCACGGCGCGCGGCCCCGCTCGCAAATGCGCAGTGGGTGCCAGGCTGTGAGGCCACAGCCGGGTGCCCACAGTTGCAATGCCGGCGTTGTTTTTTTTTTTTCTAATGGATACTCCTCTTTAACTTCACAGTTCACACAAATATGTTTTAAATTCAAACTGTAGCACTGACGTAAGTCATTTTTTTTCCACAGTAGAGTGACAATCCCTCCACCTCCGGTCTAACTAATCACTCTCACCTTATGGCATGGACCCCTGTGCAAACAGGTGGTCATGCAAGCGGGTATCAAAAGGGTTAACACGGACCATAAACTTCTCTCACGTCTCCTTAGATCTCAGCAAGGACGCCAGGTAATGGGTAGAAAGAAAAGATCTAAGTGCTCACCGCTTAAGTATAAGATTTAATTTTTGTGTTCAAACACAAACTACTCACATAAAGATAATAAAAAACACAGCATGTAAAGCCGACAATCTTGTTAGTTTTGTAGGGCAGCAGCGGGTGACGCCATGCGTAGCTCCGCCCCAGTACGCGTTACGTTCAATCAGAACTTCAAAATCACTGGACTCCTCCCCCCTTCCCTTTGTTAGCAGGCGGAGGCACTTGGGGAAGGGGGAGGAGTCTGGTGACGTCGATGTTCGTGACTTCACCGGATCTCCGACGGAACTCCCTGAAGACCTGGAGGCCGGCGGAGAGGTGAGATTTCCACAGCCCTAAAATTTTTATAATTTTGTCCACACAAATAGAGTTTTTTTTAGGTGGTATTTATTCACAAATCAGTTTTTTATTTTTTGCGATATAAGTGAAAAAAAGAGCAGAAATTTAAAAAAAAATAATATATATTTTCTACTTTCTGTTTTAAAAGAAATCATAAATTTAAGCCAAAATGGATTCTGCTACATGTCTTACTGTTACATATGTGTGACAGGTGTTTTTAGTGTGTTGGGACATGTGTGTGTGGGGACATGTTTTGGGGACACTATTTTGGGGATATTGTGTGTTTACATTGTGTGGGGACACTGGGCCGGTGATCAGTGTGTAAAAAGCTGTAAAAAAACAACAGCTCATACTCACTGATCATCGGCTGGCTGCAGCGATCTGCTCTCCTCACTGACAACTTCCGTGCGAGGAGAGCCGAGCCGATCGCCTAGCAACCGGCTCTCTATTTACATCACATGACGGCTGTGATTTGACACAGCCATCATGTGATCAGGAGGTCCAATCACAGAGCCCTCCTGCCGATCAGAGATGTGCCGTGTCTTGGTGACACAAGCGCATCGGGATCGTGCCGCTGCACACACGCGATCCCCCTTTTTCTGAGGGACATTCCTGAACGTGGGAGGGGGTAAAAAAAAAAAGTCTTTGATGCTTAAGCAAAACATAAAACTTAGTACTTGGTGGAGAAGCCATTGTTGGCAAGCACTGAGGTAAGAAGTTTCTTATAGTTACCATGTTTGTACACATCTCAGGAGGGATTTTGGTCCACTCTTCTTTAAATCCTTAAAGGGGTTGAAAAGGCAGAAGGTTTTTTATCTTAATGTATTCTGTGCATTAAAATAAAAAGCCTTCTGTGTGCAGCAGCCTCCCTCAGCGCTCGTTTGCAGTTACTTCAAAACAAGGCTTCGGACGCACTTTTTGTAAAGCTCTCTGAAGGCCTGTCACTAAATAAAATGGTTAGCTTACAGTCCTGTTTACACTTTGCTTTTGCTTCAAAAATCATACCCCAGGTCGCTTTAGTGGTGCTTTAAAGCATCTTCAAAGGCTCCTTAGAAGTCTATGATAAAGCTCTCTTGAAGCACCTAAAGCTTTTGAGAGGCTTTAAGTCAGTATTGCAGGTATGAAATATCAACACACGCACAGGGCATCTGTCAAGCTTCATTAACCGCTTCAGCCCCGTACCATTTGGCTGGCCAAAGACCAGAGCACTTTTTGCGATTCGGCATTGCGTCGCTTTAACTGACAATTGCGTGGTCGTGCGACGTGGCTTCCAAACAAAAATTGACGTCCTTTTTTTTCCCCACAAATAGAGCCTTCTTTTGGTGGTATTTGATCACCTCTGCGTTTTTATTTTTTGCGCTATAAACGAAAAAAAAATGACAATTTCGAAAAAAAACGCATTCTTTTTTACTTTTTGCTATAATAAATAACCCCCAAAAAATATATAAAAAAAACATTTTTTTTTTTCCATTTTTTTCTACATATATTTGGTAAAAAAAATAAAAAATCAGGCTACCTCCAATTTGGTCCAGAAAAAAGAGAACAAAGTCCTCTTCCATTTTTTTTCTGGACATGAACAGACCCAGAGGTAGGCGGGTGTAAATGGACACAAGGCAGCTTACATCCGCCTGTCCATAGAGCTGCATAGACCTTCCGATCAGATCTGCCTGAAATAAAGACAGGCAGGACTGATTGGAATGCGCATGTGAAAGGGACCTTATGGAGCTGTGCTGGAACTGTTGGTAAACCTTTGGAGGAAGAGGATTAACCCTTGAGCGGCTGGTGTGACCCCATATCTTTTGCAGCTGTGCCTGGAAGTATTGCTTCTTTTGTGTGAAATCTCTCATTCACTGGGAAGATCAGTGCACTGCTTTTATTTTTCTCCCCCAGCTCTTATGCAGCTGAGAACGAGGCACATGATCACTTACTGTGTAAAAAAAAAGTGTGAAAAAGTATTTACAAATTTTTTCATATCTATACACAAATGTTTTGTCTTTCGATTCTATTTTAAACCTGAATGGGTTGTTTTACAAGGTGAGGGTTTACAATCACTTTATGTCCCGATTCACACTGGTGCGCTGTGCGATATTGCATGTGATTTGCACTGCACTGCAAATCACATGCGATGTCTGTGCGATTGTATGGCTGAATTTGCATCGCATTCGGACCAAAGTCATGCAGGACCCTTTTTTTGTTCCGCACCAGAATCGGATCGCATGGGTGTGCACATCCACGTGATCTGATTTATGTCCATACTGACAGTTCGCACTGCAATATATGAACCGATCTGGGGTGTCATTAACTTTGTATTGACACTCCCAGTGTTTCGCATATGGCAGTGTGAACCACTGTGCGATTCAGGTGCGATCCGGGAACCCACACTGGATTCGCAGGGTTCTCGTATCACACCAGTGTAAGCCGAACCTAAACCCTGATGGGACAAGACTGTTGTTGTGCCTCCTTTAAGAGGTGAAGGATGGTACCAACGGACCTCAGGAGGAAGAGCACATCCGTGTTGGACGACTGTTGGTAACAACTTCTACCATAAACACAGAATGAAATGATGGTGTACAAATCTCATAAACCCACATGTTCTTCACAATCGCTAGCGTCTCTGCGCTTAAAAAAACATATCAATGTGTTTTTAAACTGAGGAAAACAAAAACGAAAAGTGCATTTGAATGTTGATTCAGTGAGCAGTGCATGCAAGATGGTGCAACTTCTTCCACCCCCATCCCCAAAGTTCACTAGCATTTAACCCTTGGCAATCTGGTTGGGGGGGGGGGGTGGCACTGCATACATTCTATGCACGAAGGTCAAATCCCCCCCCGCCCCCCTTATACTTACCTGAGCCCTCTCTTGATCCATCAATGTGCACAAAAGCATCGGTTCTCCGGGTATTCTACCTCATTGGCTGAGCCAATGGCTCCTACTGCTGTCAATTACAGCAAAATAGCCAATGGGGAGAGAAAGGGGGCAGGGCCGAGCCTCAGCTCCATTTCTAAATGGTCACGCAGAGCAGCGGCTTTGGAGTGCGTCTGCTTGGATGCCCCCATTGCAAGCTGCTTGCTCTGAGGGCACTCGAAAGGAGGGAGGGGCCAGGAGTTCCGGCAGGGGAGCCAAGAAGAAGAGGACTTGGACTGCGCTGTGCAAAACCATTACACAGAGCAGGTAAGTATAACATTGTTTGTGATACATTAAGATAAAAAAAAACCTTCAGTGTGTAGTAGCCCCCCCTAATACTTACCAGAGTCCCCTCTCGATCCAGCGATGTTGCACAAGAATCTCATTTGTTCCCACTGCTGTCAATCAAAGTCAGTGAGCGAGACGAGAGAGAGGGCAGGGCCGAGCCATGGGTCAGTGTTTGAATGGATACACAGAGCAGTATCTCAGCTCGGGTGCTTCCATAGCAAGTTGCTTGCTGTGGGGGCAGGAGAGCCGACGAGGGACCCCAGCAGAGGAGGATCTGAGCTGCTCTGTGCAAATCCACTGCACAGAGCAGGTAAGTATAACAGGGCTCAAAATTTCAAGTCCTGAGCTGCTAGCCAGGCCTTCTTAAGTGTTACTCGCCACCATTTGCCCAACCCAATCCCTACCATGCACCTCCCCTAATTCCGCCGCTATACACACCCTCATAAAATTACACTTAAATGTTCTATTCAGAATTAAGGTTGTAATATTTATTTTTGCAACTTATCAGCGCCCACCATTGCAGCCTCACCTGTGCCCACCACTGCAGTCTCACCTCACCTCACCTGTGCAGAGGATCATCATGGGGAAGAGGAAAGCCGCCGGATCACGATAGCCTGCTGTTACAGTTGCAATTGCCTCCACAGCTAGGCTGCCAGGGAGTGGGGGGGGGCAAATACCGCCTGCATGCGGGGTTAAACAGGAGCCTTTTTACCATCGATTGGACTGGTGGAAGAGGACACAGATCACAGAGCGATAGCCTGCTGTTTACATTGGAATTGCCTCCGCTCATGATTACACACAGCCCCGCCCCCTCCTGACCCCACGCCTGTGATAGACAGAACGCGTCCCAGAATTGTACTGGCATTCTGTCTATCACAGGCGCGGGGTCAGGAGGGGGCGGGGTCGCGTGTAATCATGAGCGGAGGCAATTCCAATGTAAACTAACAGCAGGCTATCGCTCTGTGATCTGTGCTCTCTTCTCCTGGACCGATCGATGGTAGAACGGCTCCTGTTTAACCCCCGCATGCCGGCGGTACTCGCCCCCCCCCCCACTCCCTGGCAGCCCAGCTCCTCGCCAGAAACTATTTTCCACTCGCAAAATGCGAGTGGAAACTTTAAGCCCCGAGTATAACATGATCAGGGTAAAAGGCCCTTTACTATGTGATCTGCTGTGTCCAATGACAGCTGATCACGATGTACACACAAGCCGGTTATCGGCATTCCTTTCTTCATGCTGACAGTGTAAGGAGAGTCGCTAACTGGCTTCTGTTAAAGAGACATTGACATGGATCAGGGCACCGATTATCAGGGCAGTGCACACCAGTGCTGCCAATCATCAGTTCACATCAGTGAAGAAAAAAAATGACCTGCAAAATTTTATAACAAAACTATAAAAAAAATAAAATAAAGAATTTTCTAAATTTTCAGCCTTTTTTCATTTTTTAGGGCTGTTACTGATTTTTTTTTTAAAGTGATTAATCGACTAATTTCGATTAATTATAACGCACATACAGATCCAACTACTTTTTGCTGATCTCATTGCATTGCAACTCTGCATTAGTCAGTGGTAAATGTGGTATACACTATATACAATCACCCAACACTAGTTAGTTTCCACAATCCATGACTTAAAGTGGTGTTTCCCCCCTCAAAAAAAAGATGATTAAAAATCATAAAAAAATAAATAAAAAATATTTGGAAAAAAAAAATGTAACACCTCTAAATGCCTGTTGCTAGGGGGTCCCTCGTAGTCTGCCTCCTTCAGTGCCCGGGCCAAGTGACATCACTTCCCCTCAGTGTAGGAAGGGCTCAGCTCTGCCCCCTCCCTCCTGTCAGTCATCTGGGACACGTGACAGGTCCCAGGTGACTGCGCGGCCAACCACGGCGCGCGGCCCCGCTCGCGCATGCGCAGTGGGTGCCATGCAATGCCGGCGTTGTTTTATTTTTCTAATGGATACTCCTCTTTAACTTCACAGTTCACACAAATATGTTTTAAATTCAAACTGTAGCACTGACGTAAGTAATTTTTTTTTTCCACAGTAGAGTGACAATCCCTCCACCTCCGGTCTAACTAATCACTCTCACCTTATTGCATGGACCCCTGTGCAAACAGGTGGTCATGCAAGCGGGTATCAAAAGGGTTAACACGGACCATAAACTTCTCTCACATCTCCTTAGATCTCAGCAAGGACGCCAGGTAATGGGTAGAAAGAAAAGATCTAAGTGCTCACCGCTTAAGTATAAGATTTAATTTTTTGTGTTCAAACACAAACTACTCACATAAAGATGATAAAAAACACAGCATGTAAAGCCGACAATCGTGTTAGTTTCGTAGGGCAGCAGCGGGTGATGTCATGCGTAGCTCCTCCCCAGTACGCGTTACGTTCAATCAGAACTTCAACGTCACTGGACTCCTCCCCCTTCCCTTCGTTAGCAGGCGAAGGCACTTGGGGAAGGGGGAGGAGTCTGGTGACGTCGATGTCCGTGACTTCAACGGATCTCCGACGGAACTCCCTGGAGGCCGGCGGAGAGGTGATTACCGATCAAAAGAATTTTGATCGATCAAAAAAATTAACGATTAATCGAGGAATTATTCTTTAAATTTCCACAGCCCTAAAATTTTTATAATTTTGTCCACACAAATAGAGTTTTTTTTAGGTGGTATTTATTCACAAATCATTTTTTTTTTTTTGCTATATAAGTGAAAAAAAGAGCAGAAATTTAAAAAAAAATAATATATATTTTCTACTTTCTGTTTTAAAAGAAATCCAATAAAATCGAATTTTGTCATAAATTTAAGCCAAAATGGATTCTGCTACATGTCTTACTGTTACATATGTGTGACAGGTGTTTTTAGTGTGTTGGGACATGTGTGTGTGGGGACGTGTTTTGGGGACACTATTTTGGGGATATTGTGTGTTTACATTGTGTGGGGACACTGGGCCGGTGATCAGTGTGTAAAAAGCTGTAAAAAAACAGCTCATACTCACTGATCATCGGCTGGCTGCAGCGATCTCCTCTCCTCACTAACAACTTCTGTGCGAGGAGAGCCGAGCCGATTGCCTAGCAACCGGCTCTCTATTTACATCACATGACGGCTGTGATTTGACACAGCCATCATGTGATCAGGAGGTCCAATCACAGAGCCTTCCTGACGATCGGAGATGTGCCGTGGAGCGCATCGGGATCGTGCCGCTGCACACACGCGATCCCCCTTTTTCTGAGGGACATTCCTGAACGTGGGAAGGGGTAAAAAAAGAAAGTCTTTGATGCTTAAGCAAAACATAAAACTTAGTACTTGGTGGAGAAGCCATTGTTGGCAAGCACTGAGGTAAGACGTTTCTTATAGTTACCATGTTTGTACACATCTCAGGAGGGATTTTGGTCCACTCTTCTTTAAATCCTTAAAGGGGTTGAAAAGGCAGAAGGTTTTTTATCTTAATGCATTCTGTGCATTAAGATAAAAAGCCTTCTGTGTGCAGCAGCCTCCCTCAGCGCTCGTTTGCAGTTACTTCAAAACAAGGTTTCGGACGCACTTTTTGTAAAGCTCTCTAAAGGCCAGTCACTAAATAAAATGGTTAGCTTACAGTCCTGTTTACACTTTGCTTTTGCTTCGGCTTTGCTTCAAAAATCATACCCCAGGTCGCTTTAGTGGTGCTTTAAAGCATCTTCAAAGGCTCCATAGAAGTCTATGACAAAGCTCGCTTGAAGTACCTAAAGCTTTTGAGAGGCTTTAAGTCAGTATTGCAGGTATGAAATATCAACATCAGCTTCATTAACCGCTTTAGCCCCGTACCATTTGGCTGGCCAAAGACCAGAGCACTTTTTGCGATTCGGCATTGCGTCGCTTTAACTGACAATTGCGTGGTCGTGCGACGTGGCTTCCAAACAAAATTGACGTCCTTTTTTCCCCACGAATAGAGCTTTCTTTTGGTGGTATTTGATCACCTCTGCGGTTTTTATTTTTTGCGCTATAAACAAAAAAAATGACAATTTCGAAAAAAAACACATTCTTTTTTACTTTTTGCTATAATAAATAACCCCCAAAAAATATATAAAAAAACATTTTTTTTTCAATTTTTTTCTACATATATTTGGTAAAAAAAATAAAAAATCAGGCTACCTCCAATTTGGTCCAGAAAAAAAAAAAAAAAAGAGAACAAAGTCCTCTTCCATTTATTTTCTGGACATGAACAGACCCAGAGGTAGGCGGGTGTAAATGGACACAAGGCAGCTTACATCCGCCTGTCCATAGAGCTGCATAGACCTTCCGATTAGATCTGCCTGAAATAAAGACAGGTGGGACTGATTGGAATGCGCATGTGAAAGGGACCTTATGGAGCTGTGCTGGAACTGTTGGTAAACCTTTGGAGGAAGAGGATTAACCCTTGAGCGGCTGGTGTGACCCCATATCTTTTGCAGCTGTGCCTGGAAGTATTGCTTCTTTTGTGTGAAATCTCTCATTCACTGGGAAGATCAGTGCACTGCTTTTTTTTTTCTCCCCCAGCTCTTATGCAGCTGAGAACGAGGCACATGATCACTTACTGTGTAAAAAAAAAGTGTGAAAAAGTATTTACAAATTTTTTCATATCTATACACAAATGTTTTGTCTTTCGTTTCTATTTTAAACCTGAATGGGTTGTTTTACAAGGTGAGGGTTTACAATCACTTTATGTCCCGATTCACACTGGTGCGCTGTGCGATATTGCATGTGATTTGCACTGCACTGCAAATCACATGCGATGTCTGTGCGATTGTATGGCTGAATTTGCATCGCATTCGGACCAAAGTCATGCAGGACCCTTTTTTTGTTCCGCACCAGAATCGGATCGCATGGGTGTGCACATCCATGTGATCTGATTTATGTCCATACTGACAGTTCGCACTGCAATATATGAACCGATCTGGGGGTGTCATTAACTTTGTATTGACACTCCCAGTGTTTCGCATATGGCAGTGTGAACCACTGTGCGATTCAGGTGCGATCCGGGAACCCACACTGGATTCGCAGGGTTCTCGTATCACACCAGTGTAAGCCGAACCTAAACCCTGATGGGACAAGACTGTTGTGACCTCCTGTAATTGAAGAGGTCCAATACCTCAGGTGAGAGCACATCGCTGTGGGACGCTGTGTAAAATCTACATAAAAAAACAGAATGTAATGATTTACAAATCTCATAAACCCACATTTTATTCACAATAGAAAATAAAAAACATATCAAATGTTTAAACTGAGAAAAAACGAAAAGTTCATTTTGAAAGTGATTCATTACATAACAGTACATTAAATATTAGATCCCTGGACAGTCTACAGCAGGCGTGTCACACTCAAGGCACTCATACTCAATATTTCATATTTAACCACTTCAATACCGGACACTTTTACCCCCTTTCTGCCCTGGCTAAATTTTAGCTTTCAGCGATGCTGCATTTTGAATGATAATTGTGTGGTCATGCAATACTGTATCCTTATGAAATTGATATATTTTTTTCACATAAATAGAGGTTTCTTTTGATGGTTTTTAACTGGATCAGATCCGCGCTATAGCCGAATGACGGCTACAGCGCAAACCTGCTTTGCCGGGACCACGTCTATTGACGTCCTCCCGTGTCCGAGCAGCCTGCTCGCCTGTGATCTGTGATATGAGACTCGCTGGATCACAGATTGGAGTAAGGGGTTGATCCTGACCCCCTTATCACGTGATCAGCTGTCAGCCAATGACAGCTGATCATGTGATGTAAACAGAGCCAGTAATCGGCTATTTTTCTCCGGGCACTGACAGCGTGAGGAGAAAAAAAAAAGCCGATCACCGGCTGTTAAAGGGACATCAAAGTTCACAAACTAGGGCATATACTGGATATCTAAAAACTGATCAATCCTGATGTACTGAAGGCCTATCGGGACCGATGTCCCTCTCACTGCCGACGGTGATAGGCTTTTTTTTTTACTCGCGCTATCAGCGCAAGGAGAAAAAATAGCCGATTACCAGCTGTGTTGACATCACACGATCAGCTGTCTCTGGCTGACAGTTGATCACGTGATAAGGGGTCGGGATCGACCCCTTACTCTGATCTGTGATCCAGCGAGCCTCGTAAACTTGCTGATCACAGAGCGCGCCGTGCACGCCCTTCAGGGGGCGCGTAGGCTGCTCGTGCACGGGACGACGTCAATAGATGTAGTTCCCGACAATGTAGGTCCGCGCTGTAGCCGTCATTTGGCTAGTAAAAGGTTAAAAAGGGTAATCTTGCGCCAGCACACCGAATGGCAACTAGGGAAATGCAGCGCACACTCAAGGGAAATGTCTGAACCCAAAGAGAATAGAGAAGAGAGGTAGTGGCGCGCAAATAAATTAAACTAGACTATATGTTAAAAGGACAAAGCAATCAGGTAATAGACATAGGGAATCCTAATTAAAACATCCTGGTTAAAATAGCACTTGTATATATTTTTACTATAGCCATTCATTACGGCATATGTGGTACATATCTGAGACCACCATTATCTGCTATTCCCTCCCTGGCATTCGAGGAATAACTCCCTCCTTTGTTTCTGCACTTTAATTATTTATTATTTCTCTATATCACTTTTATGATATATCTATTATATTCTTTTGGATCACCGCCATTTTTTATATACACAATTGGATGCATATTTTATTTTTTACTAAGGATCTTCATCACGTTTATTTATTTATTTCGATCACTGGTTTTATGCACACTTGGATGCACTGTCATTTTACCCAGTCACTGTTTGCGATGTTTATCATGCATTTTTAGCCAGGATTGCTTTTATCACAAGATTTGACTTTTATCACATCACTAGACGCACAACCAGAAGCACTGCGATCTATTTGATATATTATTCACATATAATTTCATTTTTATATGTGCTATACTATTTTAACCAGGATGTTTTAATTAGGATTCCCTATGTCTATTACCTGATTGCTTTGTCCTTTTAACATATAGTCTAGTTTAATTTATTTGCGCGCCACTACCTCTCTTCTCTATTCGTCATTTGGCTATAGCGCAGATCTCAAGTGGTTAAACACATCGAACATCATGGCTCAGTTTTGGCTGTAAACAGTCACAGTGATCCCCAATGGAGGTCACTGATAGTGATAGCACAGAGATAACAAATGAGCTCATATTAATAATCTTAAAATGATGATGTATTTCAATGTGTTTTAAGCACCCACCTACACCTGGAACCCATTCCTCCACAGCTTCATCTATGTATTGGATTTCATATATCCAGGAATAATGAGCTCTTTTATTTTCACTCTGATGACAATTTGAAACTTGCTGTGGAAAATGGCAGATGGAATCTGGAAATTTGAATCTGACTGGTGGCTGTAAGGAGACACTGACAGTTGGTATTCTTGTAAACAACACCTGACCTGAAGCTGCCCAAATAATATCTCATGATTTATGAATACAAGTCCCGTGTTCTGTACTGTACGGTAAAGATAAAACGGTTTGCATTTTGTTACATTTTAAACATTCCAACATCATGGCTGAATGTGGCTCTAAGCAGTCACAGAGATCCCCAGTGGTGGTCACTGATAGTGATAGCACAAAGATTACAAATGACACCGCCTAACTGTAAATATACGTCAAGTAGCTAGCTGCCATAACCCTGGTATCTTTATTTACAGCAGGTGGACGACTTTCCGATAAAAGTGGTCCCAGCAGCGAATTCGCCATGGGATCCATTTTATAGGCGCGGGAGAGGTGCCCCCTCCCGCCACTTATCGGTAATTTTCTGGGTTTACAGGAGCCATCGGTAAACCCAGAAGTGATCCAGTCTGAACAATGGCTGGGCAGGAAGTCAAGTGAGGACAAGATGGCCCTCACTTGGCTCTATACCCTTTGAAGGACCGAAGCAACCATGTCAATGACAATTCTTTTTTCTTTTGCTTTTAAAAGGTAAATGAGAGATCTGGGGTCTTTTTGACTCCAGATCTTTCAATAAAGAGGGCCTGTCGTGCTTATTTCTATTACAAGGAATTTAAACATATCAAAAAAATAAAAATAAAATAAATAAATAAATAAATAAAGGGACAGTGTAAAAATAGAAAATAAAAAAGTAAAAAAAATAAGAAAAAATAATAATTTAAAAGCATCCCATACCTCCGTGCTCACGCACAGAATCGAATGCATACACAAGTGGCACCCGCATTTGTAAGCGGTGTTCAAACCAAACATGTGAGGTATCGCCACGATCATTAGAGCAAGAGCAATAATTATAGCACAAGACCCCTTCTATAACTCTAAACAGGTAACCTGTAAAAAAAATGTGCCTATTGAGATGTTTAAGTACCGTCGTTTGTCGCCATTCCAAGAGCATGCGCAATTTTGACATGTTAGGTATCTATTTATTCGGCAAAACAATATTTCACATTATAAAAAAAATTGGGCTAACTTTACCGTTTTGCATTTCATTCAAATTCATTAAAGTGTATTTTTTACAAAAAAAAAGCAAATACAGTGTGACATACTGCTATTTTATTCTCTAGGGTCTCTGCAAAAAAAAATATATAATGTTTGGGGGTTCTAAGTCATTTTCTAGCAAAAAAAAATGATTTAAACTTGAAAACAACAAATGTCAGAACAATCCAGGGTCAGCAAGTGGTTAAAAAAATCCTATTTACTGATTTATCTCAGTGTGTTTTGAGCAGCCATATTGACACCTGTCTATGTCATTGGAAATGACCCCAAAAGCAGGCTTTTATAAGCCTCCTCTGTGTATTAGGTGCTCCACAGATTTATCTATGTATTGGATTTCATACATACAGAGTGAATATTAAGTGCTCTTATTTTGAAAATTTGAAAATGACCTTTGGATATTGGCAGTTGGAGTTGATATTTGAATCTGATTGGCTGAGGGGAGGCACTGACAGTTGGTATTCTTGTAAACATCACATGACCTGAAGCTGAGCTCTGGCTGTCCTGATGGTATCCTAGCAACGATGATGTCATAGCTCACAGCCAGCCCATATAAAAGAAACGCTGCAGCTGCATTATAGCCAGTTTGGATTTGCTAGAGGTGGTGAATACATTACTTTTCTAGTGCTCTGTGCGTTTTCATTATATTTATGATGAAGTGGCAAAGGAGAAACCAAAATTTTAGATTTCACCCATATAAGATCAGGGATGAGATTACTTGGAAATGTATCCAAGAAAATTCTGTGGAGGATTTGGATAAGCCCACTTTATTACAAAGTGGGTTAAAGATGGAGACATCTCAACACCCCAAAAATGGGGAAGAGAAACGTGGGAACTCTGATGAAGGGAGGAATTCCGGAGAGAAAAAGAGTTCCAGAAAGGAGAATGCCAAGGCAAAAAGGCAAAAACTGAATTTCAGATATCATCCATATAAGAAGAGAGATGAGGCTACATGGAAAATCTTCCTAAGCGGACCTTCTGTGGATGATATTGATAAACCCACTTTATTACATAGTGGGTTAAAGGTGGAGACACCTCAACCCCCCAAAAATGGGGAAAGCAAGCATGGGAACTCTGATGAGAGGAAGATATCTACTGCCATAATGCCCAAGAGGAACAACAAGAGACAAGCATCAGATGCCATTTTCGCTGCACCTCCAAATAAGAAACAGATGATCATCACAGATGAGAAAAGTAAGAATGATGAGAACAATTTTATAAAATATAATACAATTGTCACTGTTTAGGTATTTTATCAGGGATAAAAACTAGAGCTAGGCCAGTGCTGGGGTACACTGCAATATCCACTTTATGTTATAAATGAACCCCTTTGAGCGTGTTTTTGTTAGAAAACAGCCACAGGGTGAGTAGAAAAGCCTGTCCCCTGCCAATAGCTTTAGTGTAGGACCCCCCAACTTGCCTTTAGAAAAGGGGATGTTACCCCCCTCGTTGCACAAGCATAAAAATGAATGCAATCCTCAGCTGAATAAATTAAATTTGGGTGAGTTGCAGGTATAGATAGATCTGTCCTATATTGGATCAGGCATATGACTGTGTATGACCACCCCTGCAGTTCTCCCTGATATGATGATATTCCTTTAACCCTTCTGCTGCCATGACAATTTCCCACACATGCTAAATCGCACATATTTGGGCCTAAGGATTACTCAAAGTGGACCTGTACTTTAAAAATGAAGATTTGCTACTTTATAGGGAAAATATAGAAATAAGTAATTGCACCCAAGTAATTGCACCCAAGTAGTACCCAGAAAGATTTATCTTTTCTCTGGAGTGAGGGAGGTTGTAATATATGGGAATCTAACTTACGATCTTCCGTACAAGCCCACTTTGTTCAGAAAACACCCCTGGGACAATCGGGCCCTTCTAGTCATGGATGGCTGGAATCTAATGGCAGGAAAGTTTTTTGGACCCGGGGTCCCAGGAGGGAGATTCCCCAATTTAGAAAGGTGTAGTGAATGGGTGGTTTTACACCTACCAATTCTGAATGGTGTAGAAGTGATTGGGCCTCTTTATAACCACCTCAATTTTCTTCTACAATATGCAGCAAAAACGACAGAATTATTGCAAAATTAACAGCTTCTATTGCAGTCTTGAACTTGTTTTGACCCTACGACCTGTACATGATGTACAAGTCATATCCTTGCAGGTCATAGGGTCAAAAAGTAAACTACTGTAGCTACTCACGTCACTATAAATCTTTCACAAATTAAGACATGCAATATATTTAGAAACATAAAGCTATTTAGCTTTATTTGGCCCAACTACTTAGCACCTTGGAGTCGTGGTAAACAGGAATATCTCTTTTCCACTTTTCCATGTGTTTTCCACCATTGTCATTTAGTGTTTTGTGAAGTAGGTGTTCGATTTCTGTAAGGTAATAACATGTCATGATTTCTATTTATCTTATAGTCAGTGAGATGGTCAGCGAGACAGTCAACGAGGCAGTCAGCGAGACAGTCAACGAGGCAGTCAGCGAGACAGTCGAGGCAGTCAGCGAGACACTCAATGAGGCAGTCAGTGAGACAGTCAATGAGGCAGTCCGCGAGACAGTCAATGAGGCAGTCCGCGAGACAGTCAGCGATGCAGTCAACGAGGCAGTCAACGATGCAGTCCACGAGGCAGTCAGCGAGACAGTCAACCAGGTTGTCAGTGAACCTGTCAACCAGGCTGTCAGCGAGCCAGTCATTGAGCTTGTCAGCAAGCCAGTCGACAAGGTAGTCAGTGAGGGAGTCAACAAGGCAGTCAGGGATGTGGCCGGCACCAACGTGGGATGCAGCCAACCAGCTGTCTTTAACCTTGACAGCTTCGTCTTTCATAAAATACTTGGTCAAGGTAGTTACGGAAAAGTAAGTAATCAAAGATATATGAACAGCAGGTTTAATGTATTGCGAGTTGCTGGTTATTAATATTGTCAGTGGGCTAACAGTAGGCTGTCGGTGGAGGTCATACCACTGTATTCCTTACCACTTGCCATTTACATTACACGTGCTAAGCTGTGTTACTCAATCACAAACTGAAATCTATTATGTCCAATACGACGAGTTTACACCATAGTGATGCGTTAGTGTGCGCTCAATGAAATGGGGACATAATGCATTTAATGAAATGTGCTTTAAGGAAGGTACAATAAAGTTATTTTACATCATTGTTAAAAAAAACAAAAACAAATGCCAACACACATCATCTCAAATATGCTTAGTGTGTGTTAAATGAATGTAAAGCGAGTGGAGTGAATCGAGCCTAAAGTTATGTTAGTGGTGTTCTGTCTGTCGGAGGTATAATACACAAAAAGCAGCTCGGCACAAATTTGTTGATAGATAAGGCAATAAATCTAATTTAAACTGTATTTAGCAGATTCTATAGATAGAGTTTGGCTTCAGAGCTTCATAACCTTTAGCCCCAATATAGTAACACTGAATACAGACTTAGGAGTAAGTGTTGGCTGTAGTTTTCTCTAAATTTGCTAAAAACCCACTGCAGCCTGATACAAAAAAGGAACAGCCCTCCTAAAAGCCCACAATCTTTGCCAGCTACACCATTCTCTGGGAGCCCAGAAAAGGCGAGATTCCGAATGGATGCCACAGATGTAGATCATGAGGTGAGCTCTCTCTCTGAGCTGCCAGATTCCATAGATCTATTCCCCACTAATAACCAGCCTGTTATAGACACTGTTCTGAAGGAAATTTTAGTCTCCCTGAGAAGCCCTCTCCATTCAGATATGATCTCTTGTGTACACAAGTTCAGCTCAGAGCTACTGTCTGTCTCAGATAGAATATCACACATAGAGAACAAGATGGGGGAATATGCAACCACAATTAATGACTTGGTAGATGCTAATGAAAGTAAAGAAGATGATTTGGAGATGATAAAGGCCAAAATGGCGGATATAGACGACAGGTCCAGAAGGAACAATGTGAAGATAAGGGGAATACCAGAATCTGTCCAGCTGCAAGACCTGCACAATTATGTTCCCCATCTTTTTAACACAGTAATGCCTGATATGTCTGTGTTAGACCTCACAGTGGACAGAATACACCGTCTCCCCAAGCCCACTTATCTATCTGACAACATACCTATGAGTGTCATACTGAGACTTCACTTTTACCATCCTAAGGAACGGTTAATGGCAACATCCAGACAGAGAGACCAGATCCCTGCTCCATACTCCAGCCTGCATTTAAATCTATCCCCATTTACTAACAGTCTAGAAGGTAGTGACTAACAGCCAAAACCACTTACAACTTGCTGAAAGCCTGCTGCGTTCATGCTCTATAAACTTGTGTTTTCATGCTATAGACTAACAATTGTAGCCAGGCTGGGGGTTGCTGCTGGGGACCCAGAGGTAACCTTTTCAGAACCTGGTGCTGAATTAGCTCTAATCCTTTCTGTCTTGTGTTTTTTTTTAGGTTGCCCTGGCATCCCATCCTGCCACAGACCAGAAACTGGCAGTCAAGGTGGTAAGGAAAAGGCAATTATTAAAAGAAGATCCTAAAAGTGTACTTATAGAGAGACAAATACTTGAAAAAGTTGGAGAGAGTCCTTTTTGTACACACGCCTATGGAACCTTCCAATCAGAAGTAAGTGTCACATTCCTATCAATCACTCATCAAATCACATCCATATTATCCACTTGATCTCCAAGTCCTGTACAGACTTAGAAACAAATCCCCAAACCAGAAAAACATTAGAGATGGTTCAGCTTTACAGAGGCTGCCAATGTAGAATGTTGGGAATTCTGGTTCTCCCCGGCTGTGGCTTTGTTGTCATTGACTCGGATCAGATATACCCCCCATACTACTCTCATGATAGAGTCATTGTAATGGCAGCCTGGTAGACCATGTTTGCATGTTATGTGGCTCTGTATATTGCTTTCCCAATGAGAAAATATGTTGAACATATATTTAAAGTTCTTGCCAAGCATCGTATTCTGACTTTAATGGGAACTTAGATTTAAAGTGAATGTAAACCCAACAGTCACCATCTCTTGTCTTTTCCCACTTGGTCTATTAAATATACAATTCAAAGCATTCTGCTATACCTGTTCAATAAGAGCAGAAAAAAAACCTGTTGATCCTGTCAGAAATCCAGTGCTGTCCTTTGTTATCTTAAGCCCAATATTTCTGCATTTCTGACAAAACACAAACCTCACATGCACTTTACCTTTTTGAACCTATATATTTCTCTTTGTCTTTCACAGGAAGATCTCTTCTTCGTAATGGAGTACATGAGAGGAGGAGAACTATGCGACCTGATCAAGTCTTCTGCTCCATTATCAACTGCTGCAATAAGGTACGGCTCACAAAGATACTGTCCAAGGATGCATTCACACCTGCACCATGTGAAGTGTTTATTTTCACTTTTTTGCATGTTTGTTGTGCAACAGCACAGGACAGCCTATTCACTTGTATGGGCTGCCCTACTTGTGCCAAATGTGCCAATGTAACTCATGGACTTTTTTTGGCAGTGAGCCTCACGCACTTTTGCAATGTACATAGTGGTGCGTTTTTTTTTCAGGCAACTGCTACCTGCGTTTGAGATGTCATTAGGAATCAATGGCACCACAAGTGTGATATGCATTTTGGCACGTTTTTCACGTGGTGTGACTGGGGCCCAAGCAAAGGGTGAGGGCAAACAGTCATAATGAAGGATTTTCATAAATATAGTTATATAACAGCCCACCCACCCACACCTAAGTAAGCCTTCATCAGGAAAAACCTCTGCTGTCCCCCCCAAGCCCTTTCTTTTTTTTTTTTTTGCCATCAGCAAAGTACACTGTAATTCCATTTTGTAGAGATCAATCTCACATGATCACATACCGTTTCAATCAGATGTGACTAATCCCTTCAAGATGCTACTGCATGCTACTTGTATAGATTATTCCATAGGGAGCCATTTGTCCACCCTGATTAATAATCAGTTGCTACTCCTAGTGATTGGTCCCTAGCAGGATCTGCCAAAAAACCTCTGCTGCATACCTCTAGGCCTAATGTCATACCTGTCAGAAAATGGCTAAATCCTTTAGTTTATCTTAGTGCGCAAGGCTGTATCTTCAACCCGCACAATCAATGTTCCAACCTGACAGATCTCAGCCAGTGGTTGTCAGCTACCACAGACATGAGATCAGGTGACTGTTATCCAATCTCTATGGGCTTGTTTAGGACCAATTAATGTATTACCCCAAAAACTGAACAGTGCCTATCATTGTCAGAATAATACATTCCTTCCTATGACTTGCACAGCAAGGAAGGAATCATCTATTAATTATTTATTTACTTATTTCTGTGAGACATGTGATATTAATAAACCTTCTCTCTTTTTTTACAGATTTATTGCTGCCGAACTTCTTTGTGCTCTGCGATATCTGCACGGACGTGGTATCATTCATAGGTAAGCGTTTCGATCATGATCTTTCCTCCATATTTGCCATTCTTTATTAAAGGATAACACCACCCAACACTGGTACTCTAGTTGTGGGTGGGTGTACAAGGCTTGAATTGCCTGCTGCCAGTTCTGTCGCCTGCTGCTGAAGCTTTTGTGCATCTAAGTTAAAGAGCCTCACTTCCCCATACTCCATACATTTTAACTAACCACTTAAAGTGGTGTTGCACTAAAAAAAAAAAAAAAAAATGCTTAAAATTCAAAAAATAAATAAATAAAAATAATTGGAATTTTTTTTTAACTCACCTCTAAATGCCTGTTGCTAGGGGGTCCTCATAGTCTGCCTCCTTCAGTGCCTGGGCTGGTGACATCACTTCCCCTCGGCGCAGGAAGGGCTCCCTCCCTCCTGTCAGTCATCTGGGACACAAGACAGGTCCCATATGACTGCGTGGCCAATAACGGCGTGCGGCGCAGTGGGTGCCCGGCTGTGAAGCCACAGCTGGGTGCCCACAGTTGCCGAGCAGATGGGGGGACGAGGGGAGCTTCGACCCCCCGCATCGCTGGACCCTGGAACAGGTAAGTGTCTGATTATTAAAAGTCAGCAGCTTCAGTATTTGTAGCTGCTGACTTTAATTTTTTTTTTAATGATACTCCTCTTTAAGCCCCGGACCATTTGGCTGGCCAAGACCAGAGCACTTTTTGGGTTTCGGCACTGCATCGCTGCATAAAAAAAAAAATGCATAATTTTTTACTTTTTGCTATAATAAATATCCCCAAAAAAAAATATAAAAATAAATTTTTTTTTATCATTTTAGGACGATATGTATTCTTCTACATATTTTTGGTGTAAAAAAAAAAAAAAAAAAAAAACGCAATAAGCGTATATTGATTGGTTTGCGCAAACGTTATAGCGTCTACAAAATTGTGGATAGTTTTATGGCATTTTTATTAAGAATTTTTTTGGGGCCCCATCAACCCCCATAAACCAGTAGAAGAAACAATATTGAGGCACACTCCATCAATCCGCAATGTGTCTACAACTTTATTAAAGACATGGGGATAGAAACACTCACCGGGCTTTCTCATTCTAATACATATAGCCCCCTAGTGGGACTTAATCATGCCCCACTAGAAGGGCAAAATATGACAGAGGAAGACAGCCTATGGAGTGTTTCTGCTCTCTTGTTTTCAATAAAGATGTTAAAGCATTGCAGAATGACAGACTTGGACCTGACATGGTTTCTTCAACTGCATTAAGCTGGGAACTGAGCTCATGTGGTTCATGCTGAGATTCATAAAGTGGTACAGAAAGTTAGTAGGTGATCTAACCCGTTGGCACCCATCTAAAACTGACCTATTAGTATTGGGTGAACTTTGATTTTAAATATTTGATCTGTAAATATAACTCTCTCCTTTTCTTTTACAGAGACTTGAAACCCGAGAACATACTGCTTGACAGCTCCGGCCATGTAAAAATAGCAGATTTTGGCCTTTCTAAAGTCGATATGTTCGGAACCAAGAAAGCGTATAGTTGTGCCGGTACTACAGCCTATATGGCCCCAGAGGTAAGTAAAAAAACACCCTTCTTTTGCCCCTTTACCACATCTATTTTATATTATTATGTTTATCAGCCATTTCATAATGAAAGAACAAGAATTTTGGAGATGAAGGAAGCAGGGTCACAATGATTGTGACAAGAAGCCTAAAAAACATCAGGGGCCACACAGTGACCTGTCATTTCTTCCAATTATTTCGTACCTATTTTTTATTTTACTGCTCTGTGTATAGTTGATCATGTGGCTTTATTTTTTACTTTTATACCCTTTCTCTCGGTCGTCTGTTTTATTTTTATGGCAGGATATTGGACCCACACATATTACATCTGAATTACTCGCCATGTTACAGCTTGAAACAGGAGCCAGGATTGGGAACCTCCTAGACCGGTTCCGGAATGTTAACTTATATCCTTTTTAGCAGACCATTCCTAAAGTTAAAACTACACTCAGGAGTTTTACCCGCGCTATTTCGGCGAAAGAAAAGGGTTACATCCTGTTGCAAAAACGCAGCCAGAGCGGCATTAAGCTTGGGATGTTATCCAGCGCGCTGCCCCATTGATTTCCATGGGGAGCAGCCCGCTCCAAAGAAGCTACAGGCAGGACTTTTTGTGAAAGCCCTGCCAGATGCCTCATCAGTGTGACAAGCCCTCGGGCTTTTTACACTGGAGTGATAGCGCCGCTTTTTTCAGGCGCTATAACATATGCTATTTTAAGCGATGTAGTGCCGTGAACAACGATGGCAGTGTGACTTAGAATTATCTAAGAGATATAGGTCCTTAGTGTTGTCTATGTAAAAAGGCTCTTCTGCATTGCTATGTGCCATAGTGATGAAGGGATTAGATTTAGAAAGCGTGGAGCGGGTATATGACTTCTGGAAGAGTTAAATACAGATTTTAATGGCAGGATTTTGACCACACAGGAGGTCAGCATTACATCTGAATTACCCATGTGACATCCTGAAAACATGAGCTGTTGGGGAACTCCTAGACCGGTTCAGGAATGTTACCTTAGATCCTTCTAGCAGACATTCCTTAATTTAAAACTACACTAAGGAATGAAAATATGACATTGAGAAGTTTTTTTGTTTTTTTTTTTTTTTAATAATAGCCGACACAAAACTGGCTAATTTATCATTTTCTTTTAGTGACAATCTACTGTATGCTAAATTTTCATATATTTTTCATTACAGCTTCTTGCAGAATATCCGAGAGATCGATGGTGGGCAGTGAATAGACTACGAGAACACCCCTTCTTCAGATCTATTGACTGGAGGAAGTTGGAGGAAGGAAAGGTCACTTCACCATTGTGGATGCCAGAAGTAAGTCCATTGGAAGTACAATTAATATAATGTGTGCACATACAAGGAGATCATTTCATAGGGAGCTGCATTCAGTCACTAGGAATTGCAGAATAATTATAAACTGCAAAAAAAAAAAAACAAGAGCCACATGCAGCCAACTGCTAATTATTATTATAAAATATCATTATAAGGTCATAGTAGAACCGAATATCATTCAGTTTAAATACTGTTACATTTGAAAATGCATCTCCTGGTTGGTATGTCAAGTATTGAATGATAAGTCTGATTTATGTATTTTCTTGTTGCAGTGCCAAGAAATAGACACAAACGAGCAACTTGAAGTGAAGCAACTGATTCACTACAGAAGAAAGAAAGAGAGGAGAATTGCAAATGCGAGACAGAGATTGTTTGATGGCTTCAGCTTCATAAGCAAGAAATGGAGAAAGATGCTGAAGAACAGGAACTGAAAGAATAAGGTCTTCTGACATTTAAGAAACACTCACTAATCCAAGAGTGCTGTACGGTCTGAGCGGTCTTCGTATCCCCGGCATTGCCAACTAAAAGCTGTGCTTTCAGTTGGTCCAGTAGCCTCCTGCGATAGTCTCTCTCCTGAGAATTGCCAGAGATTGGGGCTCTTTTGGTTGGAAGATAGTCAGCAGATTGGCACACAATTTGTTCATCCCCTCATTGTGATAGACATTTTATTGACACCCTATCAGCCAGACCGCCTTTATGCATCACCGGGGGGACATTGGAGTTATATTCGTATAAACATAACCCTGGGGTCTGGAAGCTTGGAAATAATGGTGGTTTGCCAATCATCAGTAGATCGCCACTCCTTGTGCATCACTCATTGCGATTGACAATGGCATTGCTACGGGGGTGCGGCACGCACCCTCCGGTGCACCCGTAGCCATGGCCCGAGGTGTCATCCTGTTCGAGAAAATTAAAATCTACTTTCTATCCAGGAACATTGACCCTGACCTTCGAGATGTTATGAGCGAGTAAGTATTTTCTATTATGGCAGGATATTGACCACACAGGAGGTCAGCATTACATCTGAATTACCCATGTGACATCCTGAAAACATGAGCCGTTGGGGAACTCCTAGACCGGTTCAGGAATGTTACCTTAGATCCTTCTAGCAGACATTCCTTAATTTAAAACTACACTAAGGAATTAAAATATGACATTGAGAAGTTTTTTTTTTTTAATAATAGCCGACACTAAACTGGCTAATTTATCATTTTCTATTAGTGACAATCTACTGTATGCTAAATTTCATATATTTTTCATTACAGCTTCTTGCAGAATATCCGAGAGATCGATGGTGGGCAGTGAATAGACTACGAGAACACCCCTTCTTCAGATCTATTGACTGGAGGAAGTTGGAGGAAGGAAAGGTCACTTCACCATTGTGGATGCCAGAAGTAAGTCCATTGGAAGTACAATTAATATAATGTGTGCACATACAAGGAGATCATTTCATAGGGAGCTGCATTCAGTCACTAGGAATTGCAGAATAATTATAAACTGCAAAAAAAAAAAAACATGATCATCTGTACATTTGCTATATTCCACATGCAGCCAACTGCTAATTATTATTATAAAATATTATTATAAGGTCATAGTAGAACCGAAATATCAGTTATAATGGTAACATTGGGTAGTATAGTGTTACATTTGAAAATGCATCTCCTGGTTGGTATGTCAAGTATTGAATGATAAGTCTGATTTATGTATTTTCTTGTTGCAGTGCCAAGAAATAGACACAAATGAGCAACTTGAAGTGAAGAAACTGATTCACTACAGAAGAAAGAAAGAGAGGAGAATTGCAAATAGGAAACAGAGATTGTTTGATGGCTTCAGCTTCATAAGCAAGAAATGGAGAAAGATGCTGAACAGGAACTGAAAGAATAAGGTCTTCTGACATTTAACCACTTCCCGACCCGCCCCATGTACATATACGTCAACAGAATGTCACGGACAGGCAAAACCACGTACCTGTACGTGCCATTCTTCAGGCGGTTGGGGGGTCCAATCGGACCCCCCTCCGCCGGCGGGGAAGGTCGGGATCGCTTCAGGAGCGATCCGGGACGAGGGGGACGGCCAGTGGTTTCTGGCCACCCCTCGCGATCGCTCCTGGCGAATCAGATGCTCCGTTACCTGTGTAATTGTAAACACAGGCAACGGGAAGTGATGTCACGCTCCTCGTGCCGGTCTTTCTGACCGGGACGCCGAGTTGTGAAGACATCAGGTTAGTGCACCAACACTACACTGACACCAGGCACACATAGGCACATATTCCACCCCCCTGTCACCCCCTGATCACCCCCCCCCAGATCATCCCCTGCCCCCCAGTCCAGTGTCACTGATTGCAGTGATCATTTATTTTACTGATCACTGCATTTAGTGTCAGTTGTGACTGAAATAACTGTCAGGGCAGTTAGTTTTAGGCCCCTTTAGGTACAAGGTAGCCCCCTACCCCCCCTAATAAAGGTTTAACCCCCTTGATTGCCCCCCAGGTAACCATTTCACCCCCTTTTGCCAGTGTCACTAAGCGATCGTTTTTTCTGATCGCTGCATTAGTGTCACTGGTGCCGCTAGGTAGCCAGTTTTTTTTTTAGGTAACCGCTAGGTTTATATAGGTTTATAAATAGGTTTATAGGTCAGGTACCCCAATATTACAACCTAAATAAAGGTTTTAACCCCTTGATTGCCCCTAGAGTTAACTCTTTCACCAGTGATCACCGTATAAGTGTCACTGGTGACGCTGGTTAGCCAGTTAGTTATTTAGGTTCTCCGTCAGGTTTTTATATAGCTTCAGGTACCCCCATATATTACCTAATAAAGGTTTTAACCCCTGATTGCCCCTAGTTAACCCTTTCACCAGTGATCACCGTATAACTGTTACAGGTGACGCTGGTTAGTTACTTTGTTTTTTATACTGTCAGGGCACCCTCCATTTATTACCCAATAACGGTTTAACCCCCTGATCGCCCGGCGGGTGATATCAATTAGGTTTTAGGGTCAAATAAGGTCTGCGTCGCCCCAGGTTAGTGCCAGTACCGCAAACACCCACGCGCAAAGCATACACCTCCCTTAGTGGTATAGTATCTGAAACAGATCAATATCTGATCTGATCTATACTAGCGTCCCAGCAGTTTAGGGTTCCAAAAAACGCATTGTTAGCGGGATCAGCCCAGATAACTGCTAGCACCTGCGTTTTCCCCCTCCGCCCAGCCAAGCCCAGCCCACCCAAGTGCAGTATCGATCGATCACTGGTCACTCACAAAACACTAAGCACACATAACTGCAGCGTTCGCAGAGTCAGGCCTGATCCCTGCGATCGCTAACAGTTTTTTGGTAGCGTTTTGATTCAGTCGCCAGCAGCTAGGAGCTTTTTTACCTGTGAATCTCACTTGTGTTACCTACTAAATTTAGAGCCCAAAATGGCAAATCGCAAGTACACGTAGTGAACAGGCTACTTGTTTCTGAGTATGTCAGATAGTGAAGAGGAGGTCACTCATCTGTCACAATCAGGCTCAGAATACGATCAGTAGACGACAGCGGGCTCCATGACAGATAGCTCTGGAGTGACAGAGGTGAGGTCCCTGCTACACGGTCGGGCGTACCGATCCCGATCTTTGCTGTTGTTGAGGTGCAGGAACCGCAGGTCTTCGTATGGAGCAGGCAGAAGTACTTGCGAAGTGCTATTCCTTCTGGTGAACTGGCAAGCACAGCGGCCTAGTACTCCCTGGACGTAGTCAAACCAGCACTGCAGTAATCACGTGGTGACGTGGCGAGTCCCATAAGTGCAGTTCAAGCTGGCGAGGTGGCAAGCACAAGTAGTGTCCCGCTGCCACCACCAAAGAAGAAGGACAAAGGCAGGCCCGTCGATCACATAGTGTCCTTCTGCAGAATTCCGCCAATCCTGATTGGGTGCCCACCACTTCTGCAGAACCGTACTTCCCCGTTCACTGATTCAGTTGATTTTAAGCCATCCGATTTTTTTTTATCGCTGTTTTTTCACGGAAGATCTCTATAGATTATTGTGGACCAAAGTAATATATACGCTGGTCAATACATCGACCGCTAATCCCAGTTGCCTTCCCTTGCAGAGATTGGAAACCCAATTTCGGTTTCCTTCCTTTTTCCCTTCCC